>JAJGRW010000259.1:400200-425628 GCA_025461045.1 Carex parvula
TTTCCTCCAAATTCACAATTAAATTCCTTCAAAATCACAATTGCTTTTCTCAAAATCAGAAATACTTGTTATTTAATTGTGAATTGGTACGAAATTATGAAGAGGAAAATATTATGTAAAGCTTCATATATTATATATACAACATAATTTAAGGAAACGAGAATTAGCTGAATTTAACATGAATTTAGCATGAATTTTAAGAAACTGATTGAAAACACATGATGTATGTCACACATAAAATATGAAGCATTAGCTGGAGATCCATGAGTTTATTGTGTAAAATTTTCAAATCAATTCTATACATTGTAATTTGGCAAAGTAATTCGGAAAACTAATCCTTCGACTTTTATACTTGACTAAAGTATACCATAAGAAAGAACTTCATTAGTGGAAAATATAAATGTAACTAAACTTCATCGTTTTATTTTGGGGCGGTGCATATTCTTTTGTACTCACGGATACATATCGTACAACTTCATCGTTTTGTTTCCTTACGCTAGTTTGATGCTGTGCTGCTTCTTTCCCACAATGCCATATTTCTACAACAGATATATTGAGCATTGGATAGCTTGTTGGAGATTACAACATTTTTCCTGTTCGAATTTAGTGAGTATATATGTTCATATAGAATACTTTAGGCCGAGGCAAAATCAACACGGTGCCTATTTCAAATATGAATTCAGATCCTCCCCGGTACCGTAATAGGGAATCTTTTAGAAATAGTGGATATGGACCATTCTTTATAATTTGGCACGAATCTCAAAGCCCAATAATACTACCCCTCGCGCTAGCCCGAATCTCAAAGCGGATGAGAGTTAATCTCAAGCCGTAAAGTGAGAGGAATCTTTTACGGTACCTGGGAGGATACTTTTCCTTTCAAATATACAGGTCCGTTTTGCGATTCGTGCCAAATTATAACAAACGATTCAAATCTCCTTGTACATGGTCAGGTATTGCATTGGATTTAATTTTTTGGAAGGGAATGACTCTTTCTCCCATGCCAAATAGCAATTTATGGAATAAAAATAAATCATTTCTCAAATGTTTTGATGACAGATTTTTCATCCCTTACCAATTTAATTCCACTCTTCTATACCTGTTTGGTAGTAATCACCATTGCAGATTCAAAATTTGCACCTTAAAAAATGATATTATAAATTTATAATGTTTCATAGTTCATACTTCATACATATATCTGACACGTACCGAGAGGAGTGACAGCCTTTGAAATCATATGCAATTCGGTTATCACAACCAAACATTAGATTTTGCATCACTATTACTTTTACATGGGTTGTCTTGCTTCCTGTTTTTCTTTTTACCTTACAAGAAATACACAATCATTAATGGCAATTTAACATTTAACATTAATGGTAATTAGGCAAGACTCGAAGGCGTGCCGGATGTGTAATTAGTCTCTTAAGAGAGCGATTAGGTAATTAGGCAATTTTAACATTTAACCAAATCAGTTTATACAATTCTTAGTGATTTAACATCTAAATAATGTTAACAGAGGAGAGTTGTAATCTAGTTTAATTTACACTTTGTTTTACTTGACAGCCACTGATTTAACATTTAACATTTAACATTCACCTACAGATTTAGTCTCTTAATTAATAAAATATGGAAACTAACCATGTAGAGTCCTAATATTGGTACCAGATACGAAGGTGTGCCGGTTGCCATGCATGATTCAAGATGATCGAAATAACTTGGAGCAATCTTTTCCAGGTGCCAAAATTCTATATCTTGGATCTCTTTTAAAATGAATCTCTAGTCTTCAGTTTTAACGAAAACTGCTCTGTTCTTACCGCCTTCCGCGTTCCACCTTTTGCAATTCTGGAGCGATCCAATGTAGTCATCTTCCTGGTAGTCCAGAGCAGTCCTTAGGCCGTAAAAACCTTCTGCATGAAAGCAGGTTACATTGAACTCAAAGCCATTATGTTATTTTTGTAAAAGAGAAGAGATGTAAGAAAACAACTTATTATTGCAATTTTATTTTCAGCTTTACATGTATTTCTATTTATAGAAGAAAAATAAAAACTAGCCGTTGTACTATTAATTACAACTACTAACTACTAACCACTAATTCGTAGCTATTAATTACATGACACTATTTCCTACAACTAGCTGTTACAATTCAAATTTGTAACTAGCCGTTATTTTTAACACTTTTCCTCAAGCTAGGAATATATATATCGTACAATCCTAGCTTGCTTGTAATTTTTTCAAATTGATCCGGATCCAAGTCTTTAGTGAAGATATCCGTGAGTTGATCTTCACTTTTTATGTATGGAGTTTCAATTTATTTTACTTGAACATTTTCTCTAATAAAGTGACAATCCACTTCTATGTGTTTTGTTCGTTCATGAAACACGGGATTTGAAGCTATGTGTCGTGCCGAATTATTGTCGCAATACATTTTCATCAGTTTTTGAGTTTTTTAAATCCTATATATGTCTAATAGGAGTTGCTTGATCCAAGTTAGTTCACTTGCGGTTGATGCCATGGCACGATATTCGGCTTCTGTGCTTAATCGTGCTACAACATTTTGTTTCTTGCTTTTTCATGTGATTAGATTTCCGCCTACAAATGTGCAAAAACTGGTTGTCGATTTTCTATCGAAGCTTCCGGCCCAATCTGCATCGGAATAGCCACATATATCATTAGAATTATTATTTTTCATCCAAATACTTTTACCGGGATTATTTTTTTAAAATCTTAAAATTCTATTTACCGCTTCTAAATTGGTGTTCTTGGTGAGTGCATGAACTTACTAATTTGGCTTACGAGAAAATGACATATCCGAACGAGTAACCGTTAGATTGATTAATTTTCCAACAAGTCTTTGAAATTGGCTTATGTCTTTTAAATGTTCACCATCTTCACTATTTAATTTGTATTTGTTGTCAATCGGGGTGGAGGCCGGTTTACATCCTAGCTTACCGGTTTCTTTTAACAAATCAAGTGTATATTTTCTTTAGGATATAAGAAGTTCTTTATCCGAAGAAGCTACCTCTATTCCTAAAAAGAATTTAAGATATCCTAAATTTTTATGTCAAATTTTTCTTTTAGTTGTTTCTTAATTTTTGAATTTGCTCTAAATTATTTCAGGTAATTATGATGTCATCTACATATACTAAAATGAGAGTTTGATACCATCACATTTAGTTAATAGAAAATGATTTTAAAATTAAAAGAAATTAAATAAGAGCTAAGCTTGCCATACCATGCTCGTGAAGATTGCTTCAATCCATAAATTGATTTATTATGCCTACAAGCCAAGTTAGAATTGGTTTCCAATTTGTGACCAGGCGGTAATGTCATATACACCTCTTCTTCAAGTGTTCATTGAAGAAATGCATTCTTGACATCCATTTGGTAGAGGTCTTAACCATTATTTACGGCAATAGAAAATAAAATTCTTACGGTATTCATTTTTACCACTGGTGCAAAGGTTTCATTATAGTCTATGACATAAGTTTGGGTAAATCTTTTAGCTACAAGTCTTGTCTTATAACTTTCTATGGTACCATCACTATTATATTTTGTTTTATATACCCATTTACAACCAACCGGTTTTTTATTTTTTGGAAGGGGAACAATTTTCCAAGTTTCATTTTGTTCTAAGGTTTTTAGTTCTTCATTCATAGCCTTACACCAAATTGGACTCTTAATTGCTTCTTGGTAATTTTTTGGTTCCAATTCTTTTTCAATATTAGTGAGAAAAGTGTGGTATTCGGTTGAAATATTATCGTATGAAATACAATTTTCTATTGGATATTGTACCGAGTAGTCACATAACCTCTAAGTCTAGTTGAAGGTTGTCGTTCTCTAGATAATCTTCTAACCATTGAATTTTCTATTATTTCGTTTTCATTTGTGTCATTAATAATCTCATTTTCTTGATTATTATTCTCAACTTGATGATTATTTTTAGGAATAAAATTTAAATCATCTAAGTAAGGCAATACTATATTATCATTTTGATTATTTGTGTATATTTCAAAATTGCTTCTTTTTCTTTGAAATATGGTTCATTTTCAAAGAATGTAACATTTCTAGAAAGATAAATTTTTTATTAATTGGATCATAGCATTTATAACCCTTTTTGTAATATGAGTATCCTAAAAAAATATTTTTTTGTGATACGAAATCAAGTTTGTTATTTCTTTTGATATGTACGAAACTTGTACAACCAAATACTCTCATATGGTCATAAGTGATTTTTTGTTGGTAAAGAATTTCTAATGGACTTTTGTTTTCTAAAATAACACTAGGTAATCTATTGATTAAATGAGTGGCACAAAGTACAGCATCCGACCAATAAATTTTAGGAACATTATTTTGAAATAATAAAGATCGTGTCATCTCTAATAAGTGTCTATTTTTTCTCTCCGATACTCCTTTTGTTCGGGAGTATTATACAAGTTGTTTGGTGTATAATACATTTTTGTTTAAAGAGACTTGAGAATTTTTTATTTATAAATTCAGTTTCATTATCCGATCTAAAGATTTTTAATTTTGCATTAAATTGTGTTTCTATGAGACATAAAAATTTATAAAAACAATCAAACACTTCATCTTAGATTTAAGTAAATATAACCAAGTTGCTTTTGAAAAATCATCAATAAATAAAACAAAGTATTTGAATCCATTATATGAATCAATTGGGGCCGGTCCCCATAAATCGGAATGTACTAAATCAAAAATAGCTTTACTTTTGCTAGTAAAAAGAGAAAAAAGAAGTTTTGTTTGTTTTGCTAACTTGCAAATTTCACAATTAGTACAATTCAAATTTTTAAAATTTAAGATACTATTTAAAATCTTGTCGGAAGGATGCCCAAGTCTCTTATGCCAAAGGTCAGAGCTAACGACTTTTGCGTAAGCACAAAATTTATTTTGGAGTTCAAAAGATAATGTGCATTTTTAAGAAATCCTTCACCAATCTTGATGTCTTTTTTCCGGTCCTGAAATACAATATTTTTACAAGAAAATATTTCATTACAATTTAATTCTTGTGTTAATTTATTTACAGAAATTGAAGTTAGGGGAATATAAAACATTTTTAATTTGTTTAATGCATAAATTAATTTCTCCTATGCCATTTATTTTTGCCCTCATACCGTTTGCAACCATGACATAATTATTATCATTGGTCGGGTTAAGGTTTGATAGTAGTTGTTTGTTACCAAACATGTGGTCTGTTGCACCACTATCTATAATAATTTGATTAAAAAAGAATTTTTTTGAGTTAGAGACAATACCACATGCACTGGAAGTGTTTTAGTTGCTTATCAGCGTAGAAAGCTGTTGTAGAACTTGCTACACTTGATCTCCAGCCCTTGACTCGCCAGAAAATGACCCGCCAGCGCCAGAAACAGTGTCTGACCCGTTCCAGGATGACCCGCCATCGACATTTCTCTCTGACCCACCCCAGGATGACCCGCCAGCGCCAGAAATGGAGAGTCCATTGGCGGTTTGGTTATTGGGTCCGAAATTCTCCTTGATGGGTCCGAAATTATGGTTATTGGATCCATTAGCTGAAAAACGACTCCCATTGGAGGTTTGGCTTGTTATTGGGTCCGAATCCACTTCCAGACGAACCCACTAGCCCATTAAGCCTTTTCTCTTCACCAGAAGCAACATAACTTCTGTTTTTTTTTGCCATTTTTCTCCCAATTTCGATTATGGTCATTGCTTTTGAATTTTTTTGGTTTGAGATGGGGATAAAGATGTCAACACCTATCCTGAGTGTGACCATCTTTTTTACAGTGGTTGCATTTCACATTTTTCGATTGATTTGGGTGATTTTGAAAGATAGGATTTTGATTAAAATTGAAATTTTTTACGGCTAAGCCATGGGTCTCGTGTCCCTCATGGCTTACAATATGTTGACCATTCATGGCAAGTCTTCTACTAATTTTCTCTTGTTGGATTAAACTTTTAATTTGAGAATAAGAGGGAAGAGGTACCGTGGTCATGATTTGAGATCTTACGGCTTCATAGCTCGGGTTTAGACCCACGAGGTACTGAAAAATATCATCCTCTTCAGCTCGCTTTTGGAGTGTAGCTATATCTGTTGTTATTGGCCGATAGGATTGAAGCTCATTTCGTTTTTTCTCAAGAGCACTAAGGTACGCCGTATGGCTTCTCGACCCTTGTATTTCTTGTTGAATTTCTTGCATGAGTTGATAAATATGTGAGAAATTCGAAAAAAATTTAGTTACCACAGTAAAAAATAGAAATTAAATGATTACCACCCGGCCGAAGTTATTTTCAATCCTACTACCCATGCGGACCCAATTCGCGCACCAAATGGGTTGGTGCGCGGGATGGGTTGGCACACCAATTGGTGCTCTAACTGGGTTAGCACACCAAAATTGGTGCAAAATTAGTGCTCAAACGGGGTGAAAAGCACCGAACAGCAGTAAAAATTTCGAAACAGTTGGTGCGCCAACCCAGTCCGCGCACCAACCCATTTTGGTGCGCGAACTGGGTTAGCGAGGGTGGTAGGATTGGAAATAAGGCCAGACGGGTGGTATTCATTTAATTTGATTTTTGGGGAGTGTCAACTAAAAAAATTTTGGGTGAAAAATTATTTTACTGCCCATACATAGATTTTACCGCTTCCCATAAATCATGTGTTGTTTCGGCCATCATAATTAAAGAGGTCGGATATAGCTGGCTCCATGGAGTTTAGTAGTAAGATGATGATTATGTCGTTTGTTGTTCTCCATTGTTTTGTTGCCATTGTTTCTTCGGGAGTTAGCTTGTTTGGATCTTTGATTTCTGGTTTTTTATTTTCACCAGTGATGTATTCTAACATCTCTCGACCACTCAGGGCCCTGGATGCTGCCCTTGCTCATGACACGTAATTTTTGTCATTGAGCAAAGTATTTGTTAGCTTCTAGAAGTTTGTTGCTTGTTCTTGAGCCATTTTTCTTTTGCTGAAATTTGTTGCAGTTTTTTCGATTTTTCGATCACAGAGTCTTTTGCTCTGATATAATGTTATTTTTGTAAAAGAGAAGAGATATAAGAAAACAACTTATTATTGCAATCTTATTTTGAGCTTTACATGTATTCCTATTTATAGAAGAAAAATAAAAACTAGCCGTTGTAATATAATTACAACTACTAACCACTAACCACTAACTCCTAGCTATTAATTACATGACACTATTTCCTATAACTAACCGTTACAATTCAAATTTGTACTAGCCGTTATTTTTAACACATTACCATAGAGGTGTGAACTAACTTGTGGGTGTAATTGTCTCCCATTCTCATTCTGAACATTTTCCGGTAAGTACATTAGTGCGGCGGATAAAAATTTTCCAAGTTGATCTTCAGAAGTTGCCAAGTCTGGAGAGGAGTTGAGATTATTGTGATTCCACTGTAATCATTATCCGATCTAAAGCTCCCGAACTTTAGAAAAACTTCGGGGGTGTCATGCCTAGGTTCCTCAGCCTAGTAAACATGCATGCATGCATGTATTAAGAAATGAAAAACCACACAGTTGGCGTATGGATGCAGCATTGCTAAGAAAAATGAACAATACAGAGACATACAGGGGACTAAACATTATGATTAGCATACACCTCAAAAACATAGGTAACAGGTGGTACTGAGGTTGGAGTGCTATTGCCAATTAAGGGCAAAAGATGGAAAAGTTTCAAGTTGTGCAAGTGTTTTTATAGTATTGGCCTATATATGTTAAGTTTAAATCTCACATTTATAGAGGGTTGGCGGGTGATGATGTTAATTGTATGAGTTTAGTAAATTGGAGGGTGATGATGTTATTTAGTAAATATAACACATGGTAGCCTCACAGATTATCTGAAATTGAGATTAAGCGAACTATCAAATTTTAAAAAGAAGAATATATATAAAGAATTATTACTTGGTAGTTTTCGATAGCGAGTGTTCTTGGGGGAAAAATAGAATAACACTGTTCTTCTTCATACCAGAAACAACATGTCCAGTCTTTTTTTCTACAAAATGAATTTCATTAGAAAAAAAAATTCCCCCTCATTTAAAATTTTTAAATAAAAAGAAAAGAAAAGGAGACTAAACTACCTACCCAAAAAAGTGCAACTTGTTGGAGCGTTGAGATAACAATGCATGTACAAATAGTTTGAATCGTTTTTTTCCTTGATCTATTGACATCTGTGTTCTTTGAGAAGTTTCATCAACCAGATGACTGTTCGAATCTGGTCGGGACCGTTCCATGTCCAAATTACATAGTTATCACCTGACATTGAATTAGGATCTAATGTCCTTCTGCATACAAATCGTATGATCCCCAGCATGCTTATGAAATTTGTCATATGGAATGTCTTGGGCATGCTGCAATACTCACAGATTGAATTTCTGAATTTTAAAAAAAAATAGAGATCAACAAACTCACAGATTGTATTCTGAATTTTAAAAAAAAAATTAGAGATAAACAAACTCCTGAGGAAGTTCCTATGGGGCAAAACAGACAAGGCTAGATATATCTAGCTAATAGTGGCACAAAATATGCACAACACCTAAACAGGGAGGACTCGTGTGGCAGATTGCATCGAATAAGAAGAAGGTATGGATGCAAATAATTAGGGCTAAATACTGCGGCAAAGTGACGAAATTTCTGAATACGATCGTATTGGATCGTATTGAAAAATTGGTTGAAAATGTGGCGACATTTCTGCCTGGTTTTTGATAGCCCAAAATCCTCCCCTTGGAAAGTATTTAGCCCTAATTATTTGCACCCATAGGGCTAAATACTGCGCCAAATAAGGTATTGGATCGTATTGGAATGATCATCGATCCCACCATATCATGTGGCACGTGGGAGATGGGACCCGGATCAATGCCCTCAACCAACCATGGTATGAGGAATGGGAGATCATTCTAACACGATCCAATACATAGAGAGATTCCATGGTGGCCGATCTATATGACCAAACTAGTGAAACATAGAAAGAAGAAATGACAAAGGAGGTACTGGGAGAGGCAGTCTTACAAAAGATTGTGCAATCAGCACCCAAACCGAACCCAAACCCGTTAGTAGAATATATATAGACTAATTTGGACTCAAAGCAAAGGAGGAAGCTACATGACAAAAAAAGTGCATGTACCACACTGCAGCCCTTAAATTTGTATGGTTGAACCTTTATTAATACAATGCCCACGGGCTTTCATAAAAAAAACAAATTGTATGCTTTCTTGTGCTTTCTTAATTGAATCTTAATACTTACAATAGCTATACATCTCAACAGAACATAGACTTAAAAAAAAATTACAAAGATGAAAGAGATCGATGGATACATCCCGGAGAAGATGAACTAAAACATAGTCTTCAATGCTGACATCCAATGGATAGTCTGAATAGCGAGGATGATCGGCATAAAACAGCTTTTTAAAACATAGTTCCCTTTTGGGAAAACACCAAGAAACCATCAAATTGGCCTACGCTGCCGATCTCATGCACAAGCTGGAAAATTGGCATCTCCTTCCCCATTGTTAAGGGAGGAAGCCAGATTTTGTTTTTTAAACTGTTCCTACAAAAAAAAATAATAAAAAAAAAAATTTACCAAAGTTAGATGGTACTATATATGCAGAGTGCACTTTGGTCCGTACAATGGATGCATCCACTTTCAAAATGCAAACAGTCGATCCATCCCGCTCAACATGATTTCCACATGAAAATGTACTTGGATGGAAAATTTTACATTTTTTAGAAATTTTTTACTATTTTTTTAAATTGGTACAAAATCACTTGATTTAAAGATTCTAGACCATTCAAGAGTAGTGAATTTCTACCTATCTAAAACAAATAGTAAAAAAACTCTAAGAAATGTAAAATTTGGTCTTCAGGTTTAGCAAGAATTGAGGTTTAGCAAGAACTGAGGTGGCGTAATGTGCACTCAAACAAAGAAACCGAAACCAATATTGATCTACGGAAAAGAAAAAAAAAACAAAGGAAATCACCTTGAGAAAAAGAAATTATCCATATATGATTGCTCTTCTGCCTTCTTAGTAACACAATATCAAGTTGTTTCCTGTTTAATTGGAAAACCAAGAAAAACATTAAAAACGAGAAATCATGATATAACCGAGAGAGCGTACTGAAAATTAAACAAAAAAAATAGAAAATTAATCACCTGAATAACAACGATGAAAGTATCTATTACTTGTCGCACTGTTTCGCCCTTGTTTTATGTATTTGCTCCAAGTAGCTTAAAATCCAACGAAAAACGACTATCTTTTTCTTGGTTTTTTCAGTAAGGTTTTAGTATTGAATTGAGAGTAGTTGTGTGTTATAAGCGTGAGGGTGAAGAATTGTGTAAGCCCTCCAGTTCACTTTATCTCCACTTCTCCAGTCCAGAAGGTGTCGGATGGTCCCCACCGCCTGGCATCGTAATGCCCGGATTGAGCCGAATTTTGATCGGACGGTCCGGATACAAATTGATAGTAGGGTAATGTGCTATAAGCATGAGTGTCTAACAATTATGTAAGCCCTCCAGTTAACTTGTATCAATTGTACCCCATGTAAGCATGCTCTTACCGACCTGGGATTACTAGAAAATAATTCATAACAGCCTGAATGAAAGGCTTCCGGTACTTCTTAAGCGGGAGGACTGTTGGTTGATGACCTTGAAACCACAACTTGAATTTGTATTCAACCATCTTGTCACTACTAAACCGTCTTAGGTAATCAATGATCTCCAAGGTCACCACTTTTCCTCCCTGTCTGGTAGGAACAATAATGAATAATCCATTATATCATGTCCCTGCAATGATAATTACAATTCATTTATACCAAAAAAAATTAACTATTGTAAATGGACTTTAAAAATTGAGATATTGATTAATAGTACGGACCACTATGCGCTATGGATAGAACCATTATAATCAGTCTGCATAATTACTTTAGAGGCCACTAACTTGAAAAAAGTAGTAGAATTTTGAATGTAAATTATATATGAAATTACATTTAAGAATGAAGTGTCAAGGCGGAGAGAGGACTCTAAGGCGGTTTCTGTTGCTTGGTCTAAAAAAATTATTATTGTCATATTAATTTATAATTTTATTAATTTATTTTTTGATTTAAAAGTCATTATTGATTTCCTCCAAATTCACAATTAAATTCCTCCAAAATCACAATTGCTTTTCTCAAAATCAGAAATACTTGTTATTTAATTGTGAATTGATACGAAATTATGAAGAGGAAAATATTATATATGTAAAGCTTCATATATTATATAAACAACCTAATTTGAGGAAACGAGAATTAGATGAATTTAACATGAATTTAGCATGAATTTTAAGAAACTGATTGAAAACACATGATGTATGTCATACATAAAATATGAAGCATTAGCTGGAGATCCATGAGTTTATTGTGTAAAATTTGCAAATCAATTCTATACATTGTAAAATGGCAAAGTAATTCGTAAAACTAATCCTTCGACTTTTATACTTGACTAATTAAAGTATACCATAAGAAAGAACTTCATTAGTGGAAAATATAAATGCAACTAAACTTCATCGTTTTATTTGGGGCGGTGCATATTTCTTTGTACTCACGAATACATATCATACAACTTCATCGTTTTGTTTCCTTGCGCTAGTTTGATGCTGTGCTGCTTCTTTCCCACAATGCCATATTCTTTTTTAGGCGTATAGTTATAAGCCTACAACAGATATATTGAGCATTGGATAGCTTGTTGGAGATTACAACATTTTTCCTGTTCGAATTTAGTGAGTATATATGTTCCGATAGAATACTTTCGGCCAAGGCAAAATCAACACGGTGCCTATTTCAAATATGAATTCAGATCCTCTCCGGTACCGTTATAGGGAATCTTTTAGAATTAGTGGATATGGACCGTTATGCACTAATCTCAAAGCCCAAAAATACTGCCCCCGCACTAGCCCGAATCTCAAAGCGGATGAGAGTTAATCTCAAACTGTAGAGTGAGAAGAATCTTTTACGGTACCTGGGAGGATACTTTTCCTTTCAAATATATATACAGGTCCGTTTTGCGATTCGTGCCAAATTACAAACAATTCAAATCTCCTTGTACATGGTTAGGTATTGCATTGGATTAATTTTTTCGAAGGGAATGATTCTTTCTCCCATGCCAAATAGCAATTTATGGAATAAAAATAAATCATTTCTCAAATGTTTTTACCCCATCAATGACATGATTTTTCATCCCTTACCAATTTAATTCCACTCTTCTATACCAGTTTGGTAGTAATCACCATTGCAGATTGAAAATTTGCACCTTAAAAAATGATATTATAAATTTATAATGTTTCATAGTTCATAGTTCATACATATATCTGACACGTACCGAGAGGAGTGACAGCCTTTGAAATCATATGCAATTCGGTTATCACAACCAAACATTAGATTTTGCATCACTATTAATTTTACATGGGTTGTCTTGCTTTCTGTTTTTCTTTTTACCTTACAAGAAATACACAATCATTAATGGCAATTTAACATTTAACATTAATGGTAATTAGGCAAGACTCGAAGGCGCGCCGGATGTGTAATTAGTCTCTTAAGAGAGCGATTAGGTATTTAGGCAATTTAACATTTAACCAAATCAGTTTATACAATTCTTAGTGAAGGGTGAAGGATTACAGACACGTATCGAAAGATATATGGACTGCTAGGGTACCTCCCTCAGTGAGAATTTTTGGATATAAGTTGCTCAGGGGTAAACTACTGGCAAGGGGTCTGGTACAGTCACTGGTACCGGGTCTGGTATCGGTCGGGTATCATGGATTAAGATACGCTTCCGCTATTCAGTTTTGTATTCAACACAGATGGTGTGGTCGCCGACAATGTTTTTTGTTGGTCTCAACATGAAGATGATGAATTTTGATTTTTGTTTTGACATTTTGATTATTACAAGTGAGATTACAAGGTGTATTTATAAACACACCCAAACGGATCCTTTTTTTCTAATCACAAAGGTAAAATTTGTCTAATTTAGGTAAAAGGGTGGAGTTTCCTTTTAGCTAATACTAGCCAATGATGAAAATGCATGCCGTATGGCTTTGAGCTAGCTAGTCAACCTTATTTACATTTATAGTGCATCTGTGCATGCATTGCTTGGTTAATTTAAGAAGTGATATTTTTAGATGCACTAAGTTATACTAAATATAATAGTAGACAGCTAGCGTACCGAACTAATGCTTGTAATTTTGCCTAAACGTAGGCTAATTAAGACTAATATTGGTTATGAAGAATTCATGCGTGAAGCAGTGCAGGCTAAATTGATCATATATATGTAGCGCCCAGGGCTGAATTAATCAATTAATTAAAGAGAAAGGTATAGAATGGGGAACATAATGAATAAAATGAATTAAGAAGGGTTGGATTATTATTGGATG
This sequence comes from Carex parvula, assembly GCA_025461045.1. Classification (NCBI taxonomy): domain Eukaryota; kingdom Viridiplantae; phylum Streptophyta; class Magnoliopsida; order Poales; family Cyperaceae; genus Carex; species Carex parvula. The sequence continues at coordinate 413,599 of JAJGRW010000259.1, forward strand.
GTGGAAGAAGAGAGAAATTGCTAAAAGCAAGATTTCAGTCGAGCTGTTAAAATCGCGAGAGAGGCATGAGAAGCAGCGAAGACCAGGGGCGGAACTCGACTTTGAGTATAGGGGAGCTAACCGACTAAACATCATATGTTTAAAAAATATTTTAATAAATATCAAAATCTACATAACACAAAATAATATAATTCTTTACTATTTGATTTCATAAAATACAATAAATAAATAACACCAATAAAATGACATGTTTATCAAACTAAAATAAAACAAAAATAACATACTCATATACATATTTTCTTTATTTAAATTTAGACCTGTGATTTCCTGAAAAATCAAATTTTGTAATAATCTCATCTGAGCTAATCTTATTTGCCATTTCTTTCTCAATATAAACAAACATGTAGTCTCTGAGAAACTTGTCACCCATCTTGTTCCGAAGTCCAGTTTTAATGAGCTTCATGGCCGAAAAAGCTCATTCTATAGTGGCAGTTGAGACAGGAAAAGTAGAAGTTAGTCGAATCAACCTATCAACAAGAGGATATACAGTGGATTTTCCACTTTCCACTAGTCTGTGACATAAGTCGGCCAAGAAAAATACAATATTAACAATTACTATGAAAATAAAATACTAAAATGAACCTTTATCAAAAGTTACAATTAAAAACAATTTAACAATTTATAAATAATTAATGAATAGAAAACAAACCTCAATTTCAAGAAATAAAATATATTACGTCCTTGCTTTACACCAATTTAATTCAGCTTTTTATTTTAATTTTTTCTCTCTTCAGACAAGGTTTTGTGCTTTTTAATCGTATTCTTATATATTTCCTATAACTTTGTATTTTGAGGTAACCGACTAACAGTACATTTCAGAAATTCTAATTTCTTTTTTTTTTTTTTTTTTTTTTTTTTTTTTTTTTTTTGTGACCGTGTCCGACCATCCCAAGTTAGCACCGTTATTTTTTTCATATTCTAATTTAGCGCCACTATTTTATTCCTATTCTAATTTAGCACCGCTAATAACTTTCCAATTGTTTATATTTTTTGAGTAAAGATGTAGTCCCCCACTCCAGTCCCCTAAACGTTCCCCCATTATAACTAACTTTTTCAATCATTGAACCACCTTGAAAAACGTGTAAAACGTGTAAAAGTTGAGTCCAGTTTTTTTCTTGAAATACTTGATATCATAAGTATGAATACTTGATATCTTAGGTATTCATACTTTCCATTTTGTATGAATACTTTCCATATTTGAGTCCAATTTTTTGGATTTAAATACTTGATATCTTAAGTATGAATACTTGATGAATTATATATAAATATTTGATATGTTAGGTATGAATACTTCCCATTTTGTATGAATATTTGATACCTTGAAAAACGTATAAAATATGTCATCATGGATCTCATTTGAAAGAGAAAAAAAAATAGAAAACGTTCGTGTTTTTAGATTTGCAAAATTCCTCGTAAATCGTCCCAAAAATTGGTTAGAATGAATGGAGAAAAAAAAACTACCTTAAAAAACGTGTAAAAGATGGGTAGTATTGTGTCCAGTTTTTAGAGTACATACTTGATATCTTAGGTATGAATACTTGATGAATTATATATAAATACTTGATATCTTAGGTATTCATACTTTCCATTTTGTATGTGAATTAATTTAATCAATGAATGGGGGACTGGTGGTGTGATCCACGTGACTTTTTGGGTGTGGTCCCCAATGCAGTCTGACAGTTACTGTTCCCGAAAAGTAATGGTCCTCAGTCTGTATGTGAATTAATACTTGATATTTTAGGTATGAATACTTGATGAATTATATATGAATACTTCATATCTTAGGTATTCATACTTTCCATTTTGAAACTGTATTAATGTATGTTGAATGGGGGACTGACAGTTGTACTTTGACAGTTAGGGAGACGTTTAGGGGACTGAATGGGGGGGGACTGTTAGTCGATCCCATATTTTTTTACACGGTCAAAGGTTGCCTTTATGGTTTTTTCACATGGTCAAGGACTCAAAGTTGTCTGGGAGTTGAAAAACTAGTGTCTTTTTTTCTTGAAGAGACATGTTATTTTCAGATTTACCCTTTAGTTTTTTTGTATTTTTCATAGGGGGGCTAACAACCTTGTTACACCTATAAAATAATTTTTTTAGTTGAGTTACAAGTACCTGGAAAAAAAAATTCAAAATCTTGGGGGTGGCTTAACCACCACCGCGAAGGCACATAGAATTGCGGGATGAAATAGTGGCTGCAGAGATGAAGGAAGAGGAGGAGGAGCAGCTAATTTTATTATCATTAGTATCATTCAAAGGAGAACATGATCGATGATCAAAAGAGGAGTAATAGCAATAGCAATCTTCCGAGTCTGAATCTGAAATTAGTAATAAATTAAGCTACGGACCTTGATCAAGCTAGGACGATGTAAATATTCTCAATGGACTTCTACAATTTAGGTTCAGGTTCACTGAAGAACAGTGTTTCAATTCCTATACTTATAGTTTAATTCCTGTGGCACGAGATATCCAACATCACATCTCCTGATCTCTATCCTCAACTATCACTACCGTTGACTCATCTGACATTTCTCAATTACATGCAATATCCTCTCTTGCCTGAACTCCAAGCCTGGATTCAAAGCCCTGATAATCATCATGCATTCATTAATATTTAATTAGTACCCAAGAATTGCATTAATCATCACCATAGTCTATCTCATACGGGTACGTTTGGATGCACTCTAGAATAGCTAGAATAGCTACTGTTTAGAATAGTAAATAAGAACAACTACTGTTTAAGAACAGTGCTAACTCAAGCTATTCGGAATGGTGAAAAAGTTGTTTGGATTGCATATTAGAAATAGAGTTTGGAGGGAATGATAGAGTAATAATTTATGTGTTAGATTAAATCTTTTTATCAATATTAATATAATATTAGTTTAATTATTAAATAAAATATTAGATTAAATATATATAATATTAGATTAAATGTAATACAATATAATATTAATTTAAATATTAAATGTAATATAATATTATTTTAAATATTAAATGTAATATAATATTATTTTAAATATTAGATTAGTATTAAATAATATATTAGATTAAATGTAATACAATATTAGTTTAAATGTTAAATGTAATATAATATTATTTTAAATATTAGATTAGTATTAAATAAAATATTAGATTAATATAATATAATATTAGTTCAAATATTAAATGTAATATAATATTATTTAAATATTAAATGTAATATAATATTACTTAAATATTAGATTAGTATTAAATAAAATATTAGAGTAAATATAATATAATATTAGTTTAAATATAATACAATATAATATTAATTTAATTATTAAATGTAATATAATATTATTTTAAATATTAGATTAGTATTAAATAAAATATTAGATTAAATATAATATAATATTAGTTTAAATACAATACAATATAATATTAATTTAATTATTAAATGTAATATAATATTATTTTAAATATTAGATTAGTATTAAATAAAATATTAGATTAAATATAATACAATATAATATTAATTTAATGTAATATAATATTATTTTAAATATTAAATTAGTATTAAATAAAATATTAGATTAAATATAATATAATATTAGTTTAAATATAATACAATATAATATTAATTTAATTATTCAGTGTAATATAATATTATTTTAAATATTAAATTAGTATTAAATAAAATATTACATTAAATATAATATAATATTAGATTAAATATAATACAATATAATATTAATTTAAATGTTAAATGTAATATAATATTATTTTAAATATTAGATTAGTACTAATATTGAAAGCTCCAATCGCTATTCCAAGTTTTTATTAGAATAGGGGAACAACGCTATTCTTCTTGTTCCGAATAGCAAGTAGTACGTTTGGTTGCTCAAGCTATTCGAATAGCAATGTTATTCTAAGAATAGCACTATTCTTAGTGCATCCAAACATAGCCTACATATATATATATATATATATAGAGTAAGGCTACGGTGCTTTGCAAAGTAAACCACCCCGTTTACTTCGGGCTACTTTTTGAATTTTGAAAATTCAAACAACCGATCCGAACCGTTCAACATGTTCTAAACATTGAAATGTGCTTGGAGACCAAATTTTAAATTTTTTGGAACTTTTTTACTATTTATTAAGCCACTTTGAAAATCGCTAATCCGACGGTGAACAGTAAAAAACAGTAAAATTTTCTAGACCATCGGATCAGAAACTTTCAAAGTGGCTTAATAAATAGTAAAAAAATTCCAAAAAATGTAAAATTTGGTCTCCAAGCACATTTCAATGTTTAGAACATGTTGAACGGTTCGGATCGGTTGTTTGGATTTTCAAAATCCAAAAAAAGTAGCCCGAAGTAAAATGAATGGTTTACTTTGCAAAGCACCGTAGCCTTACTCTATATATATATATATATATATATATATATATATAGAGAGGAGGGTTCAAATGCACCAAAATTTCGTGCTCCAAAATGCTTCCAAATTGTGGACCGTTCGATTGGCGCTAGGATCCGTGCCATCACAAGCGCTGGATCTGGCTCCTAACGGAGCAGGTCCGTTAAATGTTAAATGAAGGGATCTTCGTTTTTATTTCATCTCCTTGTTGTCTTCTCTCGCTCTCTTGCCCAGATTGGAGAACCTCCGCTCTTCCCGGCCGCCCCATCTCCGACGAAGGTGCAGGTTCTCTCTCTCCTTTCTCGGCAGTTTCTTTCCTTTCTCCCGTCTCTCTCTCTTTTTGTGCGTTGCTCTCTTCTCTCAAGTAGTTAAACCCTAAAACAATGAAGATTTGATGAGTCAATGGAAAGCAATGAAGAGTAGTTACTGTGATTTAAAGGCTTCTTGCTATGTATGTAATATTGTTGATTAAGGGCTTCTTGTTGTTTCTTCAAGTGATTGTAAATAGTTTGATGACCCTTCTTAACACCACTTAAATCTTCTCAAGTTATACATTACTGAATTTATGCATTACTCTGATACATTACTGAGTAAAGAGTATGGTAAATTCTATAATTTTTATATTTAGCACTTTTTGTTTTAGTATCCTGGCCAATTTTGTTATTAACTAATTGTGCTATTTTTCGGCTATATGCAGATATATTCGAAGTTCAATCCTTATTCAGTTGGTTTACTGGTCTTTGCATTCCTGGAAACAATTTGGTCAAGATTAGTACTTTTTACTTCTACAATATAATGAATGTCATGTGCTTAAAATGATGTAATGCTTGCTTAGTTTGGTCAAACTGGTTGACTTAACAATGTAATGAATTGTCGACCTCCTACGAGGTACAATGTAAAATATTTTCAATGAATATAAGCAACCATTAGATGTACCAGTAAGCTTAGGTACAAAACATAAATAATTCACAAACATTTCCACATAATTGCTTAACGAGGAATTTAAAATTGAGATGGATAGAATATTGAGTAGAGGGAACATTACAAAAGCCAGCTCATTCTATTTGCAGCCTTTACATTTATTAGAAATAATGAGTTCTCGTATATTACAAACAAACATTTCACGATATTACAAAACATTGAGTAGAGGAAATCATAGTACAGTTCCCGGCACTGTGCTCTGATGTGGCCTGTTGCGAAGCACCTGAAACACCTATGCTCGTTGATGGCCTTTGCGTGTTGGGTTTGAAAAATCGTTGCTTCATCTGGTTTTGAATTTTTCTGCTTCTTCTCGAGACCACCTGTTGCCATTATCCATTAATGTCATCACTACTGCATGGTTGGTGTCCTTGATTGCTCCGTTCTCCTTTTGTGTGCCACACTGAATGCGATCTTCCTTCATGCCACGTAGGGCACAGCATCTGCGAAGCATTTGTGTTTCGCCGAGGAATCATTTGGTCTCTCATATCCCACAGTGCTTTCTTTTCGTCCATAAATAGAACATAAAGCTAATTAAGTCTTAAATAGAAGTTATTTCACAATACAAAACATCAAGATTACAGAAACAACAAGAAGCCCTTAAGTCACTCCAACTACTCTTCATATCCCTTGACTTATCAAACTATTTACAATTACTTGAAGAATTTTTTTTTTTTTAAGTTTTGCAGCTTGATCCGAGCTCTAAATATGAACACTCACCAATGATCTTGTAACTCTTGTTTCTAAGAGACATATTAAGATGTCATGATCAAAAGTAAAAAAATGAACTAATTAAAAGACAACAATCAACAACTCAGCACATGCATCAAGGTGTTAGCTTTAGCAAATAAGGTTGTTCAAATGGATTGTACTGGTATTGAGCCATACCAGTAAGCTTAGGTATATAACCTCAAATTGACTACAATTGGTCAATATTTGACTTAAAGTCACGATTCAGGGCCTATCTAAACTATTAAAAAGCCACGATTCAGGGCCTAACTAGACTATTAAAGAAGCAAATTAAAAGAAAACAACGGAGGCAACAGAGAGCAACTCTACTCAGATCCTAAACAGACGGTTTTAGGGTTTAACTACTTGAGAGAAGAGAGCAACGCACAAAAAGAGAGAGAGACGGGAGAAAGGAAAGAAACTGCCGAGAAAGGAGAGAGAGAACCTGCACCTTCGTCGGAGATGGGGCGGCCGGGAGAGAGCGGAGGTTCTCCAATCTGGGCAAGAGAGCGAGAGAAGACAACAAGGAGATGAAATAAAAACGAAGATCCCTTCATTTAACATTTAACGGACCTGCTCCGTTAGGAGCCAGATCCAGCGCTTGTGATGGCACGGATCCTAGCGCCAATCGAACGGTCCACAATTTGGAAGCATTTTGGAGCACGAATTTTTGGTGCATTTGAACCCTCCTCATATATATATATATAGGGTCCGGCTAATTTGCTGCCGGCAGCATTCTGGCCAGCTGCTGCCGGAGGCATTTCGGCCATTTCTGGTGTTCAAACAACAAATTTTTTATATAGATGTTCAATCTATATTATAATCTACTTGGAGACCAAATTTTACATTTTTGGAATTTTTTTACTATTTATTAAGCCACTTTGAAAATTGCTGATCCGGGTGAACAGTGCAACAAAATTCTGGACCATGTGATCTGGAATTTTCAAAGTGGCTTAATAAATAGTAAAAAAATTCCAAAAAATGTAAAATTTGGTCTCCAAGTAGATTTAATATTTAGAACACGTTGAACGGTTCGGATTTGTTGTTTGAACACCAGAAATAGCCGAAATGCCCCCGGCAGCAGCTGGCCAGAATGCTGCCGGCAGCAAATTAGCCGGACCCTATATATATATATATATATATATAGATGGGCTATTGTGCTTTGCAAAGTAAAACCCCTCCTTTACTTCGGGCTATATTTTCATTTTGAAAATTCAAACAACCGATTCTAACCGTTCAACATGTTCTAAATATTGAAATGTGCTTGAGACTAAATTTTACATTTTTTGGAATTTTTTTACTAATTTATTAAGCCACTTTGAAAATCGCTGATCCACTGTGAACATTAAAAACAGTAAAATTTTCTGGACCACCGGATCAGCGATTTTCAAAGTGGCTTAATAAATAGTAAAAAAATTCCAAAAAATGTAAAATTTAGTCTCCAAGCACATTTCAATATTTAGAACATGTTGAACGGTTCGGATCTGTCGTTTGGGTTTTGCAAATTGAAAAAGTGGCCCGAATTAAAGAGGGTGTTTTAATTTGCAAAGCACCGTAGCCTATCTCTATATATACATATATATAGAGATGGGCTATTGTACTTCGCAAAGTAAATGGGGGGGTTTACTTCGGGTCATATTTTCATTTTGAAAATCCAAACAACCGATCCGAACCTTTCAACATGTTCTAAATATTGAAATGTGCATGGAGACTAAATTTTACATTTTTTGGAATTTTTTTACTATTTATTAAGCCACTTTGAAAATCAATTATCCGGTGGTCCAGAAAATTTTACTGTTTTTTACTGTTCACGGTGGATCAGCGATTTTCAAAGTAGCTTAATAAATAGTAAAAAAATTCCAAAAAATGTAAAATTTAGTCTCCAAGCACATTTCAATATTTAGAACATGTTGAACGGTTCGGATCGGTTTTTTGGATTTTCAAAATGAAAATATAGCCCGAAGTAAAGGAGGGTTTTACTTTGCATGGACGATATCTGTAATGTAGTGTTTGGAATTCAATGTCCATTCGTCCAACGCCTCATCATCGACAAGCGATACTCGCATCTCATTGGCTGGTTCAGTAATAACCTCCGTAGTCCCTATCATGTATAGATAATAGTTTATCAATTGAGTAAGACTTCATTTAATTTAAGGGTTAGGGTATTTCTATTTTCCAGAAAACTTGATCTTCTTTCAGTTGAAGCAAGTTCAAATTGAGTAAAAATGTAAGCAAGCATGAAGACTCTAATCGAGGAAGTTTTGATAGTTCGTGGGGGCCTTTATTGTTCAGGAAGGCCTGCTACAGAGCGGGCTTCAGCTCAAACGCGGCCCAGATTAATGAGAAAGCATTAAAAGATCATATTTAGTTTTGACTTAGTTTTGCCTTCAAAAATGAGAGACTTCAAGTTAGAGAATGTTAGAGAATCTTCTTTAATGTGTTAGGCCCTCGTTTTTGCGCACCCCTTGGGCTCTTCAAGAAGGTATATTTTCTTGTTTTGTACTTTTTTTTCTTACCTTCTTTATGTGTGATATATTTTCCGTCCATACGGCCTGCGAGTTTTATTTTGAATTTCTAGTACTTTCAACTGTATGATTGTATTCCAAAAAGATAAAATAATTTTCAAAATTCTGAATGGAAGAAGATTTTCTTTTCCGCGGGAACTAGGAGGTTGGATTCAGAGACTTCTTTGAAAAAATCCATGTACGAGATTTAAGAAAATATATATTTATGAAATTACTTTCTAAGTTATGATTGAATTAGTTTTATGACTAGAAAAAATTAGATGATCAAAAGAAAATAATTACCAAGTTTCATATAAGTTTATTCATAATCACTAGTTTTCTAACAATATCAATTTAACAAATATCAAGGACTTGAGTTGAAATTCCTTCCAACTCGGTGTTGGTGTAGATGATAGATTTGGAATATCTTACGCATGCATAAGTGTGCGACTAAAGTGGCTGCAAATCTCTCTTTGCTTTTCCAGATCCATGTCCTTGCTGACTATGCTGTGAACATGGTGGAAATGAAGGTACATATCACCATCTAGATTTTTATAATGGTCAAGCTGCGTGGGACCCTCCATGTGCATAAAGCCCGTTGTTCTTCTTTGCTGATGGATCCGCAGAAAATCCAAGAAAATGGACTATGATACAATGACTCATTTAGTTGCTTATTTGGAACCACTATATCAAATGTTATACACTTCATTCTGCCTCGCTGACCGCAATTTAATTAAGAGAACAATCAATTGCAATTACATGTGCACGCTTCGTTATCTCTCAATTTAGTGATTGGGATTTACTACCAATCCATCGATCGCCTCCTGCAAGATTTCTTTCGTCTCTAAAATGGCATCTGATGTCTCTTATTTCACACTCATACTGGTACTAAGATCCCGTCGATTGGCCTCGTACGTGGCAAGCTGCGCCTGGTTTAGTAGGAGACGCTGTTTTCGCCGCCGTCGAGGTCTTTCTCTTACTCTTTCTCTTTCCCTTTCTCCCTGTCGCACATCCACACAGTTACACACCCACGCACTCGCGCACACACAAATCAGTTACAAACAGCTGGGATCGGAATAACAGGGTCCTGTGATACCTTTGGAATAATAGCAGATTTATATCCATTAATATAATGACTAAAGAAATTCCAAGTTTTGGTGGAAATTGTGATTATTTTTTTCAACAATAGATCAGCTTGGCAACTGCTAGTATGCTTAAATAATTTTCAAAACCATTGAAGTGCTCAAGCAACTTGCACAAAGCACTTGCATTTTTATAAATTTACTTGCCTCTATTAATTGACATGTAGCAATAAAAATAAAGAAAACCTGTTCTTTGATTTGGATGGTTTGATCATAAAGCTCATTTTTCATTGTTTTATGTAGGCTGGCTACCGGCATATTGACTGTGCTAGTATATACGGAAATGAGAAAGAGGTAAACAATTTAATTTGTCAATTAAATTTATTTATATATATGCCCATCACATTTTGTTGATTAAGATATTTCCCCATCAACATATCAAAATTAGTTATATCCTCATCTGAACTCACTTATTTTATTAATATCCCCATTTGTTAAGTTATTATCTCTCTAGCTTGTTTGTGTTTCGTGTGAACGGATGTTAATATCTCAGTTAGGTGCTTCTCTGAAGAAACTGTTTGATGAGGGTGTAGTCAAGCGTGAAGATCTGTTCATCACCTCCAAACTATGGTAAGCAATTCAAGAGTATGAACTTAAAAGTTGAAAGAAATATACAAGCCCAACTTTCATTTATTTGGAAATCCACATATGATCGTGTCGCAAGCATGTTGCTTCAAAGTTAGTTCAATGTATGCAGGAATGATCACCATGCCCCAGAAGATGTGCCAGAGGCTCTTGATCAAACGCTCTCTGACTTGCAACTTGACTATCTTGATCTTTACCTTGTATGTTTCTAAATTCTTACTTTTGAAAAAAATAATTGGTCATTGCACTGCGGTCTTTGAATTAAAGGGATATTTTATTTTTATTATTATTTTTCAAAAAATTTGTGTCAAAAATTTGTCCCTTTAAAGACCATTTTAAGTAAGTTGATGCTTTCAAATAAAGATCCACTGGCCATGTCGGATCAAGAAGGGAACTAAAACCAGCCCAGAAAACTATGTCGACCCCGATATACCCGCCACGTGGAGGGCCATGGAGAAGCTCTATGATTCAGGCAAAGCTCGTGCTATTGGTGTGAGCAACTTCTCTTCCAAGAAATTGGAGGATTTGCTGGCTGTGGCACGGGTCCCACCAGCAGTTGACCAGGTAGAGTGCCACCCATTTTGGCAACAACCCAAGCTCCACTCTTTATGCCAATCCAAGGGCGTCCATCTCACTGTAAGTTCCTCCATCTCACTGTAAGTTCCTCCAGAGGATTGGACTTTTATCTAGGATAACTTTTTAGTACCGCTCTGTTCTTGAAAAAATTTTCTTTTTGAATTTAATGACTTGATAAGTTAAGAATAACAACTAAAACAAATAAAATTCCATGCATAGCAACTTAGCAAGTAAAACAAATAAAATTCCATTCATATAATCAGTCCTGTTTTGAGTATATGTACGCTGTGAATTTTTGCCCTGTGGACTAAACGTTTAGCTACGGTAATGAATGCTAATAGTGATACCAACAGTGTCGTGTGAAGTGTGAACCAAATACTAAAAATTAAGCAAGTAATAAAAAAGGAGGATAAAGATCCAGATCGAACTTTCACTCAGTACCAAATATCTTGATTTGGTATAATTAAGTGCTAGTGTTTGAAAATATTGATCTCTCATTGGTTCTTTTGACAGGCATATTCTCCCTTAGGTTCTCCTGGGACAACTTGGATGGAAGGCAATAATATTCTAGAGCATCCAGTTATCGTCTCAATTGCAGAGAAGCTGGCCAAAACTCCCGCACAAATTGCCTTGCGCTGGGGGATTCAATCTGGTCACAGTGTACTTCCGAAGAGCACAAGTGAAGCACGGATCAAGCAAAACTTGGATCTCTTTGGTTGGTCTATTCCCGATGACCTCTTTTCTCAGTTCTCTCAAATTCAACAGGCAAGCCAAAATGCTTCTCTTCTAACATTTTCTTCTTTCGAAGTAGTATTTAGATGCAATTTTTGGTAGTAAGGAATTATCTGATAGGGTGTTTGATACTCTTTTGTGTTAAAGATTTATGTTACCAAATGTGATCCAAATCTGGTTTGGTTATAGTGTGATCTGATACCAATTTATTATGACCTTGATTATGATGACAGCTTTTTTAATTGATTTTGACATACAGGGGAGATTGCTTTTTGGGGAATTCATTTGTAGGTCCGTATAGTGTGTACAAGACAGTGCACCATCTTTGGGATGGGGAAATTTAAA
>JAJGRW010000259.1:432027-554339 GCA_025461045.1 Carex parvula
CTGTAGGCGGTAGGAGCTGGCACCGCGTAGTATGCTCTGAGTCCTATCGTGCACCCAAACATCTCGACAACCTGAATGGGCACCGCGTTCATGTTCAGACTCGAGATGCACCCAAAAGAGTTGCATGGAGCCATATTCCTGACTCTCCAAGGATCGAACAAGGAAGTCAATCCACGATCCTCAGTTTATACTGAAAACACTAATAACCCAAGCCAGCTGAAGACGTTTGATCGCTTAGAACCCGATTGAAGGGATGCAGAAGGCTTGAGGTACAGCTTGAGTTCAATGAAGATGCCTTGTCGCTTAGAACCCGATGGGGGAGATTCAGAAGATTCAGGATTAAACCCTGACTCTGACAAGTATATCTGGTCGCTTAGAACCCGATTGGAGAAAACTTGAAAGATTCAAGAGAAAAACCGAACTGAGCAAGTATATCTGGTCGCTTAGAACCCGATTGGAGAAGGCTTGAAAAGTTCGTCGTAAAAAGAGAAGAAAGAGGATAAGGGGAAGAACCGAGCCAATAAGACTATTCGGTCGCTTAGAACCCGATTGGAGAAACCTTAGGAAGTTCGATTCTTAAAAAAAAAAAAAAAAAAAAAAAAAAAAAAGAAAATACATAAGGCGCAATGGTCCGAAAAGACTTTAAACTAAACTAAAACCAAGTCCCAACCAAGCATGGTCCGAAACGACCTTAAATACACCGATGGTCGAAAAGACTTTAAACTACACCAACGGTCCGAAAAGACCTTAAACCACACCAATGGTCTAAGAAGACCTTAAACCACATCAATGGTCTAAGAAGACCTTAAACCACATCAACCAAAACCAAATTCCAACTGACATGACCCTAGAAGACCCTGAGCTACAGCCAAAACCAACCCCGGTTAGCCAAACACCCCCACAAGAAGCACACGAGACAAACTGGATCAAAATCCAAGATTATGCCTACAATCAGAAGGCCCGTTTATCTGAACCCTCAATTTTGCAAAATTACGCGCATGGTCCCCGCATCAGATCAGAGATAGGTTCCCCTTTTAAACATATTTCCCATGAGTATGTGTTTGGAGTATAGTCACTGCCCGAGGCCCCCTAATACATGAACAAAGGATCAATTACTCAGGCAAACCCCGAAGAGCACATGTTCAACCCTCACCCAACCATGCAAGTATTAGCAAGATGAGATAAAGATAACGTACCTTTTGAGGTAGACGTGATTGAAGATGATGATCAGACCTGCTTCCGAGCTCAATGCCCAACATGGAGTCACCTGAGATTCAAGTAAGAAAGGCAACTCAGAAAGAATTCCATAAAGTTCAAGGAGAACACTGGGGGCACCTGGCTAAGCTGTTCAATCCTAAGGTCTTCACACCTCACTCAGGTGGGGGGCATTTGTTTGACCCTAAAAAGTCGGGATATAGAAATAAATAAAAATAAATAAATAATAAAAAAATATATATAAAAAGAAATGAAATAAAACTAAAAAAAAAAAAAAGGGGAATTGAAATGATAAAAAAAACATATGGCGTTGATTAGCTTTTCATTAAAGCTACTGCCGAAGCAAAAAAAAAATATATAATATAATCAAATGGGAGCTGCTATATGGGCCGAACCAATTTGAGGTGTTACATGAAATTAAGAGTTGCGGCAACAAAAAAAAGAAAAGGAAGGCTTCGGCCGAATTAAATTGGAGGTTAACCCAATTTGTTGCATGGCCCAAATTGAGAGGATAAAATATACTCTAGAATATGTTCTAGATATTTTTGTTTCCATGGACACATGTCACACTACCAATGAAGATGCTAAAGTAGGAGGGAAGAATATGCTCTAGAATATGCTCTAGATATTTTTGCTCCCATGGACACATGTCACACTACCAATGAAGATGCCAAATTAGGAGGGAAGAATATATTCTAGAATATGCTCTAGATATTTTGCTCCCATGGACACATGTCACATGACCAATGAAGATGCTAAAATGCCAAGAATATTCTCTTCAAGCTTGAGGGATAAGCATGACACTTGGATGCATCTAAACCTTTGGATGAGAGTTAATGCAAAGGAGTGGTGGGGATCATGCCAACAAGGCTCCTCTCAACCCTAGGCTCTACCCCTTGCCATAGCCTATATAAACCCCTCATTTGAAGATGAAGATAGACACTACAAAAAAAAAGGAGGCAATACACAAGAGAGAACACAACATATAGACCACACATAACACAACACACACAACATATACACCTCACCAAGGCCGAATCCCTTATCTTCTCAAATCAAAAAAACCAACTAGAAATAGGTAGAGATTTTGCAATGTAGAAGCTTAATGGAGCTTGTTTTCATGTATATTAATCATGAATCAATGAAAGAATGTTCTTTGTTTATAGTTTCTTATATTATATCTCTTCTCCTCTCTTCTTTTCTTACATACTTGGAGCTTCCTTCATTTATATTTTTTTTTCTTTTGTTTTCTTTATTTTATTTCGAACTTTGTGAAAATGCAAAATGAGAAAGCTTCATGATGTTTTAAGCTTATTTCATAAGTAAACATAAAGTTCAATGATCATCAAGCAAAAAAATAATATATGCATAAATATATTAAACAAAAAAATCTCCTTTCTTTCTTTTCTTTTTCTTTCTTCTTCTTTGCTGCCTTTATAAACAAAAATATGTATATATGTTGTTTTTGGTATTTTATCTCCCTTTTGCGCTTTATTTCAAGTAAATCTACTAAAAAAAATATATAAATTCGAAATATATAAAAAAAAAATGATGATCTCTTCGAATCTTTGATCTTCTATGCTTTTAATCTTTGTATAAAATAATTAAGTGATGAAGATGCATGTGTTGAGCTGTATAGTTCCTATTGCATCCAATTTGTTTGATTATTTTATTAGAAAAGATTAGAAGTAACAAAAACGAGTTATGGTGGTTTGAGCTGTATAGTTCCCATTATAATCTCCTTGGTATGAGACCCATGTTGCATAAATGGTGCTAATTAGTTTCTTTGAGCATAAGTGTATGTTATGTGTATGAAATGCACTATATGAAGAAATTAAATAGTCCTTTGTGCAAATGGTGAAAGAGAAAGGTTTAAATTGTTAAAAGGCTTTCATGATGTTGAAATTGGCCAATTACACATTTAAATCAATGACCTCTTGATGATTTGTCTCTTTATCAAGCGAGATTATGCAAAAACATGATTTTAAACAAAATCAGGGGCTTCCCTGCATAAAACCACATTTTGACAGAATTTTGGTATTTAAAGAAACATTATTTTGGAATTTTGGATTTTTTTTCCTTTTCCTTTTGTTTGTTGGTACCAACTTGTAGCCTAAAAGCTACTCAAACTTGTTAGAACTCAAAACCAATCATGATAAATGTTCTCCACAGCTTCTGGTACCAGCCAATGAACAATACCAGTATCAAATCTCAAGGCATGTACCACTGGTACAAGGAAAGCACTCAAAAGTGCCAAAATGACCCCTGCTGGTAAAATGAACAGTACAGATCGGCTAAAAATCCAAATCAAAGAGCAAACATCATGATTAAATAAAGTACTTCAAAATACATAAAATGGACACAAATTTCATATCTTTCTGATTTTATTCAATTTAATATGAATTTTTGAAGTTCAGACCTAAATACAAGCAAAAATACCCTTCATATTCCAGCTGCACGGATTTTAAAGCAATATGAGCCTTTTGATTCCAGCGCCAAAACAAAGCTTAAATGGAAACACAGATCTTGAAGCTCAAAGCACACATCTCAAAGCCCAATACAAATCTCAAAACCCAGATAATCAATAAAATAATTAAATCAAAAATCTTTTGCACATAAGCCCCTCTGACAAATTGTAATCACAGCGAAACCCTTGTAAATTTACAAATAGGTCCCTGCCAGCCTAAAACTCTCTCAAACAAGCCTTTAAAGGCCCAATTTTCACATAAAACCTTGTCTAAAATCCAAATCACAAATTCCATTTCTTCCAGATTTACAAATAGGTCCCTGGAAAGAATCAAGCTTTACAAATAACCCCTTTTCAGTCCTTTTTTGCCATAACTTCTTCATTTCAAATCCAAATCAACTCAAACCACCTCCAAATGAACCCAAATTAAATCCTCCATGTCTCTAAACAAAAATTGAACATGTCCAGCCATCAGCCAAGTTTTGAAATGACCAAAATATCCTTTCTTCAAATTTAAACGATCTTATTTATTAACAAAAACGTGAATAAATATGTCATAAATCAAATATAAATAAATAGTGTACATACACTTCTCAAATATCCAAGTTCCTATATTAAAAATGAGATAAACATTATTTTAATGTAAAATCACACACATGCATCCAAATGCGTAGAAAACCAAATCAATACCAGAATCTATACATGAGCCCCTTTTAGCCCCTTTATTCAATTCACAACAAATAGGCACAAATCCCGGAATGGACGAGGTGTTCAGTATGGCTTGGAAGGGTCATCTGATGTAATTAACAGCGGGGGCTTGCGCCCGCTGGGAGTTAAACGTCCCCACAATCATTAAACTCTCTCGATGGACTGATTATGAACAGCAGGTCTGTCGAGGGTGAACCGGAAGGAATAGCAGAAAGAAAGAGAATGAATGTTTCAAGTTCGATGTTCTTTAACCAATCGAGAGCATTGAACCATGAGACATTTAAATACATATGCACACACCTTCCATACCAGCTGTGCAACTTTCTGCGCCCTACAAAATCTAAGACTATGCCTACAACCAGAAGGCCATTTTATCTAAACCCTCAATTTTGCAAAATTACCCGCATGGTTCCCGTACTAGATCAGAGATAAAGTTCCCCTGTCTGTAATCCCTCCTCGTTTAGACAGGTTGTCCCCATGAGTGTGTTTGTAGAGTATGGTCGTTGCCCGGGTCCCCTAATATAAAGACAAGGGATTAAGTACTCAGGCAAGCTCTGAAGGATACACACTCAGCCCTCACCCAACAATGCAAGTTTTAGCAAAATGAGATAAAGATAACATACCTTTTTGAAGTAGATGTGATCGAAGAAGATGATCAGACCCGCTTCCGAGCTCAATGCCCAATATGGAGTCCAGGCACCTGAGATTCAAACAAGAAACAACTCAGAAAAGATTCCATAAAGTTCGAGGAGAACACTGGGGGCACCTGGCTAAGCTGTTCAATCCTAAGGTCTTCACACCTCACCCAGGTGGGGGGCATTTGTTTGACCCTAAAAAGTCAAGGTTCTAGTTATTTGGATAAAGTGCCATTTAACTATGCAAATTGGTCAATTGGAAAGTCAACCATGCTTTATTGTGACCCATTACCACAAAATAGGAGTTGAGATTCATTAAATCAAGTTCATGATTAGATCCTACTCAATTAATCATGAATTTTGATATTTTGCGCAGTTCCTAACTCAAAATGGTTGCAAAGATATCAAAATTACAAAATAGAAAAATTCTGAATGGTGCCACTTGGCATGGGGTACCTCTAGCGTTTAACCTAGGTGTTTTGGGTACAAATTGGGGTTGAACAGGCAAATACCGCAGCTAGGGACCCGCAAGTCAGTGACTCAAAGGGAAGTTTCGCTGATAGGTCAAAATGGATGGACATAGCTCATCTGGCTTGAGCTTCATAGACCGAACTGTCGGTGACTCGGTCCACTATAAACCGTGCTTATATAAGAAAGACAAATCAAATTAAGACTCGGCACTGGGCGCCATTGAACCCTTCACCTGACATGGACTCGGTGTGCCATACACCATATGTAGCCCAATGCACGGTCCACTAAGTACCCGGCGCAGATAAGGAAATGAAAGAAGATGAAACATGATTGGTTGTGCCTAAGAGAGACCGACAGTGGGCCCACCCCTGTCAGTCCTCTCTTCTCCATTCTCTTCCCCGATTTCAACCAAAGAATGAAAGTCTAAAATTCGAATAAAAGGGGAGACATTTGGCAAATCAATACCTAAAGACCGAGAAAGGCTCTCTTCCTTCTCTCTCTACCCGAAGGCTTGACACTAAGTAGCCTTTGCGATATTCAATTATAGCAAGGCCGAAAATGAAGGTGAGAAGAGGAAACCCGAATACTAGAGCAAATTAAACTCTAGAAAGTATTGAGGGATGTTTAACAGGCCAACACGACCTCCCCTGGGCTGTCAAATTGAGCCCTAGATGGTCATGAAATGAATGCGACTATGAGGGGCTCTGAACCGAATCACCATAGGTTAAATGCATTTGATACTCTGTCCAAATGGTAAAATATACCCCGGACCATGATAATTGAGGTATTGCGATGCAAGGTGGCTTGGTATCGATGGCCAAAGCGTAGTAACCAAGGAGGAACGCGTTATGACCGAATATACCGCCGGCACAGTGCCAATTGGCTGCTACAGCTGTTTGATTAATGATTGGTCCCCAGGACACGCGTCATACACTCCCTACAAGCGCCCAAAATAGAAGAATCTTTTCCCCAGTCGCTTGGAACACGTGATTCAAGCATTTCCATTTTTGGCCGGTTCACCAAAGGCTAAGATGAGAATACTCATACCCGAATATGATCCAAGGGCTGAGGGTACTCCAATCATGAAATTGCACCCTATATGGGTATAGCCTATTGATCTCTGGCCAAAGAAGCACAAAAATCAAGATGGAGCAAGCATAGACCAATGATCGAACATCTAATGGTCATGATGGAAAAGCAGTATAGAGGCAGTAAGCCGAAACCCTAATCTTGCCTTATATAAGACACCCAGAATGAAGAAGAAAGGCATCACTCAACCACTCAAGAAACTCACAACCCACTCAAAAACCCCTGCTACTAAGTTCATATGCAAAAAGCCTCAAATTCCATAGTCTAGAGTAAGCTTTCAAGCTTGTTAAATTTTTCAGCAAATTAGAGAGGTATTTAATACCTAAACATGTAAGCTCCTAGGAGCTGAGGGATGTGTACGTTTATAAAATCGAAATAAAGATTTTTTAGTTGATGAATTCTTCTTCCCTTTCTTTACTATATTGATCTTGTTCTTTATTCCTTCATTTTCTTCTCCATTTAAAACTTTCAAAAAGGATAAATGAGAGAGTTACATGATTTCTAGTTCATCCTAGGATGAATAAAATGAAATATGTAGCTTGATGATCAAATAAAAAAATGTTTTATTTCCTTTCTTGCATTTTCTTCCCTTTTAAACATAAAAAAATATGTATATAATAAAAATATGCTATAATCTCTCTTTTTGCACTGATCTTACCTTCTAAATGATTTTTTATGAAAATAACAACAAAAAGTATTAAAAACATGACTTTTCCTTCTTTCTTCCTCTTCTCTGTCTCCTCTCTCTTCCTATTTTTCGATTTCTTTTATTTTCTTTTTAAATCCTTTAATTCTCCTTTTAAAATAATTAAATGGTAGAGGGTACATGTGTTGAGCTGGATAGCTCCATTTATACCTAAGTTATTTGATTATTTTATTTAAGAGAATTGAAGAATAAAAAAAATATATAATATATAATAATGAAAGGATAAATAAAGGTTGAGCTGGATAGCTCCCTTGTTTATTCCTACTAAATGAGGTCTATATTGCACAATTGAAAGACATTTAGCTTCCTTATATGAAGGATCATTAATGTGTACTAGATTACACCTTATAAGGAAGTTGAATTAATCATTGTGCAAATAGTGAGAGAAAGAGGGTCAAAGGTGCAAATAGACAACAATCCAATATTGTTCCATGTCATTTACACCTTTTTCCTAATGAAGTCTCAATGATACACCTCTTAAAATGATGCAAAAGCTTTGAAAATGTGATTTTTACAAAAAACCAGGACCTTTCTGCATAAAACCAAGTTCTTGACAGATTTCTAATGTTTTAGACTGAAACAATGATTTTGGAGTGATTTTTGGAGCTTGATCTTTTGTTCAATGGTACCAAAGAAATAGCAAAAGTCATGAAACTTGTCCAAAGCAATGACCAACCCTTGTCTTCAGTTGTAAATGTTTTAAACCAGTCCCTAATACCCTCTGGAACAGTGGACCAACATCAAATCATAAAGCATGTACCATTGGTACAAGAAAAGCACTCAAAAGTGCCAAAATGACCTCTGCTGATAAATGGCACAATCTGGACTGATACAGGGACCAAACTGGAAAATGGACACCACCATTAGATAGAGGACATCAAAACACACAAAATTGACACAAGTTGCATATTTTTCTGATTTTATTTCGATTTATTATGAATTTTTGAAGTTCAGCTTTGAAAAACAAAAAAATCAGCATTCTGGAAAAGAAGAGGACCTGCTGGTAATTTGAGCAATAAAAATAATTTAAAGACCAAATCAAAAAACGAATTTCACAGTTAGATAGAAGACTTCAAAATACATAAAATGGACACAAATTTTACATTATTTGGATCTTATTTCCATTTTCTATAAACTCCCAAAGTTTCAGCTCTCTAGAAGAAAAAAATCCAGCAAATTAAAATTGCCAAAATGACCTTCATGCCCCCTGTTCAAATAAATACTGTAAAAATAGAAGAAAAAAAATCTTAAAAATCGCAAAGTTCATTTTAAGTATAGTTCACATACCCTTTCATGGATTAGTAACAAGAAAATCATATAACTTTCATAAAAACAAAGGTCTGCAGTTAATTCAATTTTCTAAAATTTTAAAAGTTCATGAAGTACATATTGATTGTTGCTCAAAAAAATGAAATGCAAACTAAAACTAAGTCCAGATCACTTTGCCAAATTCTAGGAGGTCAAAACAACGTATCCAAATGTCTCATTTATGATCCTAAAGTGTTTATTACCAAACCGGTACCTAGTCGGTACTGAACCAAGAAGGTCTGAACTTCGAACTTGATAAATATCCGATTAAACCCAAAATTAAAACTTTAAACAAATTTTAAACAAAGGCATGATGATGTTTGATCACCTAATTGAAGAAATCAAAGTCCAATTTGGAATATACGAAATCAAAACTGAAAACGAAGTCTCGGTGAAGCTCATAGCGGACCGCCGTCTCCGATCATCGGAGGTGACCGACACTGAGCGCAAAACACTCCAGACACAAAGGCGATGCCAATTATGCCTCCACCTTGCCTCGCCGTATCCGGAGTCGGCCGGGAGCCTGAACCCTTGGGATTGGGACCAAACCCCAGCTCGGGTCTAAAGATCCGATCCACATCTCAGCCGCACGCTTCTTAAAGCAGATCTAAACCATGCAACCAAGGCGCCAAACAAAGATTTAAATGAAAACGCGGATCTCAAAGTGGGATCTAAATCTAACGGCCAAGAAATCCCGTTTTGTAGAGCCTACCTATCATTAAAACCAAAATTCATTAATCAAGCTCAAACTCAAATCGGCACCAATCTTGGGATCTGGCATCAATCTCAAAGTCCATTGGAATCAAATCCCAAAGTATATCTGACATTTATGCACATCTTAAAGCTCAAAATCAATTTTAAAAGGCCCAGTACGCATCTCCAAGCCCAAATGTGCACCAGATAACAATCTTGAAAACCCAACACGAATCTCAAAGTTCAAATGTTGAATGAAATCATCAAATTAAATCTCGGATTACAAGAAGGTCCTTTTAAATTCTCGGCATTTGTAGAACAGTCCCTGTATACTTACAACAAGGTCCCTGACAGCTCAAAACTCTCTCAAACAAGCCCTCTAAGGCCCCATTTTCATTTAAACCCTGCCTAAAGCCCATATTATAATTCTATATCCACCCAACTTTGTAAATAGACCCTTACAAAAATATAAATATTTACAAATAGGTCCTTTTCAACCTTTTTAATCATAACTTTCTCATCCCAAGTCCGAATTGACTCAAATCAGTTCCAAATGAACTTAAATCAAATTCCCCACACTTCTAAATCAAAATTAAACTTATCCAAGCATTTGCCAAATCATGAAATGACCAAAATACCCTTTTCTTCAGAATTAAATGATTTCTTCTTGATAAAAAAATAAATAATCAACAAAATATGAATAAACATGTCATGAATTAAATATATAAACAAGTAATGTACATACACTCTTCAAGTGTTCAAATTCCTATTTTAAGAAACACTAAACGTCATTCCCAATACAAATCACACACACACATATGTCCAAACTAAGAAAACCAAAGTAAAAACTAAGGTCAGTACATGAGTTCCCCCTTTTAGCCCCTTTATTCAATTCACTACAAATAGGCACAAATCCCGGAATGAACGAGGTATTCAGTATGGCTTGGAAAGGTCATCTGAGGTAATTAACAGCGGGGGCTTGCGCCCGCTGGGAGTTTAAACGTCCCCACAATCAATAAACTCTCTCGATAGACTGATTATGAACAGTAGGTCTGTCGAGGGTGAACCAGAAGGAACAGCAGAAAGAAAGAAATGAATGCTTCAAGTTCGATGTTCTTTAACCAATCGAGAGCATTGAACCATGAGACATTTAAATACATATGCACACACCTTCCACACCCAGCTGTGCAACTTTCTGCGCCCTACAATATATATGAACAGTAATGGTTGTTATTAAAAGGCCGTTCCTGATTGTTAAAATCAGTATCGGTTGTTCTTAAAGGCCGTTCCTGATTATCAACATCAGTATCGGCTAATAATAAACAACCATTCCTGATTGTCCATATCAGTATCGGCTATATCAAACAACCGTTCCTGATTATAGGATTTAGTGTCGGTTATTTAACCGTTTCTGATTAGTTGTACTATCTGTAACAGCTGGGTCAGTGTCCTCTAGGTCCGTTCCTGATGTGTGTTTTTCCACTAGTGAATATGTATAGAATTGATTTGCAAATTTTACACAATAAACTCATGGATCTCCAGCTAATGCATCATATTTTATGTATGACATACATCATGTGTTTTCAATCAGTTTCTTAAAATTCATGCTAAATTCGTGTTAAATTCAGCTAATTCTTGTTTCCTTAAATTAGGTTGTATATATAATATATGAAGCTTTACATAAAGAGTGAGCCTATGGTGTTATGCATAGCAAGGATGACTAGTGTACTACGGCTCAATATGATATTTTTTAAAATTCTAACGGTCGATCCAACCGTTCAATGTGATAACCATATGAAAATGTACTTGCAAACTAAATTTTATATTTTTTCGAATTTTTTTACTATTCTTTTGGATAGGTAGAATTTTAATGGTCCAGAATTTTCAGAAAACACTGATTTTTCTACCTATCTAAAAAAATAGTAAAAAAATTCGAAAAAATATAAAATTTAGTTTGCAAGTACATATTCATATGGTTATCACATTGAATGGTTGGATCGACCGTTAGAATTTTAAAAAGTACCATATTAAGCCGTAGTACACTAGCCATTCGTGCTATGCATAGCACCATAGGCTCACTCTTACATATATAATATTTTCCTCTTCATAATTTCGTACCAATTCACAATTAAATAACAAGTATTTCTGATTTTGAGAAAAGCAATTGTGATTTTGAAGGAATTTAATTGTGAATTTGGAGGAAATCAATAATGCTTTTTAAATCAAAAAATAAATTAATAAAATTATAAATATGACAACAATAATTTTTTTAGACCAAGCAACAAAAACCGCCTTGGAGGCCTCTCTCTGCCTTGACACTTCATTCTTAAATGTAATTTCATATATAATTTACATTCAAAATTCTACTACTTTTTTCAAGTTAGTGGTCTCTAAAGTAATTATGCAAACTGATTATAATGGTTCTATCTATAGCGCATAGTGGTTCATACTATGGATCAATATCTCAATTTTTAAAGTCCATTTACAATAAGTTAATTTTTTTGGTTAATGAATTGTAATTATCATTGCAGGGACATGATATAATGGATTATTCATTATTGGTCCTATGGCACGGAGGGAAAAGTGGTGACTTGGGGATCATTGATTACCGTCTTAGTAGTGACAAGAAGGTTGAATACACATTCAAGTCATGGTTTCAAAGTCATGAACCAATAGTGCTCCCGCCTGAGCAGTACCGGGAGCGTTTCTTTCGGGCTGTTGGTAATTATTTTCTAGTAATCCCAAGATGGTAAGAGAATGCTTACATGGAGTGTACATGCGTATCAGGACTTTATTTTGATGCTTCATGTTTTAATGTTTTGCTTCATCTTGTTTTAATATTGTGCTTCATCATGTTTTTCCATGTTTCTTTTTGTTGATGTCAAAGTTAGTCTGATTCTACATGTATCATATATATGATGTGGCAAAAAGGTAGAAGGAATTATATTTGGTTCGAACTTTTTTTTTATTTGAGTTTTCTTTTCTTTTTTAATCCTGGATTCAAGATTGAGTTGTTATACATGCATTTCATCCATTTAGTTTTTCCGATCCACAAGTAATTAGATACAAGTTTCACACCTGATCAATATTCTTTCACAGCATGCATAAAGTTAACATGAAGAAAAAGGAATATATACCATATAGTGTGGTTCTTCAAATGAAACAAGTCACATTTACAAACATATACAATATATATAAAATTCATCTACCTAAGATAATGAATTGAATTCTGTCGTTGGATTGCCCTCGTGACATATTACATATGCATCTTTATATTCAAATGTATTAATTACACAAATCCTTGATTAGTTCTTCTTGCTTCAAAATGTCGCAATCTTAGGACGACTAAGATTTTACCTGGCGAGCAAAACATTTTTAGTTTTGACAAGCCCATAGAACTTAGTTATCTGCCATTGCCTTGCATTAGATTATTTAGAAATTACTCATACAGACATCTCACAACATTAAAAATAGTTTATGAAAATCTTAATAATTAATGCTGTAAAATAAAGAAAATACATTAAACTAGAGAAGGGATAAACCAAAACAACTCTGTGTGTTGAGTGGTATACTCTCCCAAAGAGCACACCTCAAAACTTCTGTCTCTCCCGTGTCATGTCTGACTACTTTATAATTATGAGTCTCAGAATTAAAATGTGAGAAATTTGTCTTCAAACGAGTGATGAAAAAGATGTAATTGCCCCTATATCCATTTTCATATTTGCTGGCTATCAAGCTAAACGCATTACGGTTATCCAAAAACAGCATCATATCTCCAACTTCCGCTTAATATGGTCCAGTTCGGGTGGTTATTATCGTAATTCTGAAGGCGATACACCACAAATTTATAATCCAGGTATGGTTTATCATAAACAGATTTCTTTGAGACAATCAACAAACCATCTCTTGTTGAGATCAAGCAAGAATCAACCATAAATTCCACGGGACAAGAAATTGTTGATAGTACTTTTCCAGTGTGGACATCACTAACATCAACAACTATTTCAGGTCTAGTAGTTACAAGCTTGAAAATCCTACCCCTATAGTGTGCAAGGATTTTCCCTAAGTCAAATGCCACTATGAGGCGTGTCATTTTGCTAGCTAGCGTTGTATATAAAAATTTACATATATTTCCAACAGGTGCACCTGGATTAGGTATCACTTGATCACGACCACTGATCACGTTACAACGAAACCATTTAACAATAAGCGGAAAGAGATAAGTAGCTAGGAAACTTATTAACTATAATAGAGGAGTCATTTTTATCTCCGATCGTATCATAAGACCTTCGATGAATACACTTGGTGTAAATATATTTAAGGAAAGACCCAGAGAAGATTTTTCCAAAGGGTAGGGCATGAAAACTGATTTTACGGGTCTCATCCAATTTGAGCATCATAATCCAAGGAAACTGGGGGGGGGGGGGGAGTGGGGATTATCCAACAAGTTCATCATGAATACATTTCAAAGTTCATCATCTCTGAACTAATCAAGATTATGCTTGCTCTTAATTTTGTTTTAAATCTTCAATATTACTGCAATGAGTAAATTATATTATGAATAAATAGTTAATTAATTATCTAGCTTAATGAAGAAGTTGTGGCTCCAGAAGAAGAGTCAGTGGGTAAGATTTAATATATATGAAAAGTTGCATATTTTCTCTTATAAATCTCCCAGCTCTTCTTTGTGAAAATTAAAAGTTTATTTTTTTGTTATTTTTTCAGTAAACGTGTCAACAAAATTAAAAAAAAAAGATAATTAAATACTTTATTAGACGAATATTAAGATTCATAATTATACCTACACTGATAAATAGGGGTGTCAACGGGTATGATACGGGTCGGGTGGAGGCATTTTCATACCCGTACATGTTATGATAACGAAAAAAAAATCTTTATCTTCACCCGACTTTTCGAATACAGTACGGGTCAGGTAAACGGATAAAAAAGTACCATTGACATCCGATTTGTGCTATCGATAAGATATTTTTTGAAAATAAGCAAAAAAAAAGAAAAAGAATAATAATGAATACAACCAATTTGTATTATAAAAATTTAATAAAATACAAAACTTTATTGTATCATGTATCATATTCATACAAATATATATCTATATATATATAATTTTATTTTTAAAATTTAGCTTATATGATAACGGGTAAGATATTAGAAAAAAATCGTTACCCGTACCTGAAAAGAAAAAAATCTTACCCTTATCCATATTTTCATATATGTTTTCGGATACAATATGGGTCGGATAAACAAATAAAAGGGTGTCATTGACACCCCTATTGATCAGGACAGAAATGTTAACCGAGAACAAAAATTCGAAGAATTTATGAATATTAATACTAAAGCCAAATATGTTAGTGTGATAGAAGAATTTAAAATAATAACATATAAATTTAAAAGTAAAATTGATGACAACATATACAAAATTGAAGATAAATAACAATTAATATATACTACATCAGATTTACTTCTTGAATTTCAGAACTTATAAGATTGAAGAACCTTAATTTTCAATGTTCATTAAAGTGATCATTTCTTTGCACAACATTCAAAAATGGTTTAAGAAAATCTTAATAATTAATGTTGTAAAATAAAGCAAATATATTAAACTAGAGAAGGGATAAACTCTGTGCGTTGAAACTCTGTGCGTCGAGTAGTATGATGTCCCAAAGAGCACACCTCAAAGCTTCTGCTCTCTCCCGTGTCATATCCGACTACTTTATAATTATGAGTCCTAGAATTAAAAGGTGAGGAATTTTTCAAACGAGTGATGAAATATATGCAATTGCCCCTATATCCATGATCATATTCGCTAGCTCTCAAGCTAAACGCATTACGCTCGTCCAAAAACAGCATCATATCTCCAATTCCGCTCAATATGGTCCAGTTCGGGTGGTTATTATCGTAATTCTCAAGGCGATACACCACAAATTTAAAATCATAGTATGGTTTATCATGAACAAATTTCTTTGAGACCATCAACAAACCATCCCTTGTTGAGATCAAGCAAGAACCAACCATAACTTCCACGGGACAAGAAATTGTTGATAGTACTTTTCCAGTGTGGACATCACTAACATCAACAACTATTTTAGGTCTAGTAGTTACAAGCTTGAAAATCCTACCCCTGTAGTGTGCAAAGATTTTCCTCAAGGGAAATATCACTACGAGGTGTGTCATTTTTCTAAATATCCGTGCATAGAAAAATTTAGATATATTTCCAACAGGTGCAGCTGGAAGAGGTATCACTTGATCACGACCACTGATCATGTTACAATGAAACCATTTATCTGTAAGCGGAAAGAGATAGGTAGAAAACTTATTAACTGGAAGAGAGGAGTCTTTTTTATCTTGTTCCACGATCATATCATAAGACCTTCCATCACCGCACAGGGTGTTAATATATTTAAGGAAACGACCCGAGAAGATTTTGCCAGAGGGTAGGGCATGAAAATTTATTTTAGGGGTCCTATCCAATTTGAGCATCATAATCCAAGGAAACTGGGGGGGATTATCCAACAAGTTAGTGGCCAACCGCCACTGCTTGCACACAGCACGGAAGCGGATAAAATCAACAATCTCGCCTAACTTGTGTGCAATGAGGGGTAGTAGATCCGGACTTAGTTCGGCCCAGTCTTTTGACACGCTGTAGTAGTTGTTTGCCATAAATCTTTCACCTTAGTATGCACAAGCCGGTATGAACGGATGGTACACCTGTTACCATGTACAAGTTAAAGCACGATTTATGGTGGCCCTACAGGAGCTTTTATCTCAATATGAAAAAAACCCATAATGAATACATTTGAAAGTTCATCATCTCTGCACTTCTTTTTCACCTCTTCTATATATTAATTATATTGTCTTTCTGTCAACTCGATCAAACTTGATAATAACTATTCTCAATTAAAGAAATTGCTTATTTATATAGTTTTATGTAAATTTTTTATCATTATTATCTTTTTTTTATGGTTGACTGGAAGTATTTATTGTTAATAATTACATATTTCCATTTAACAGATAGACAATTATATGTAATTCACAGATAAAGGGGGTGAACAATAAAATTGGAGGATAACTATCGAAATTTGTCGGAAAAACTAAAATAAGGTTATATCTGATAGAAAATATGGGATATCAATAAATAATTTTGATAAAATCAAATTTGAAACGATCGAATCAATGCAAAAAAATAGTAATAATAATTTTGTTACAGTGAGATCAGGAGGCAATTAATTCAAGCATAGAAAATGCAAGGAAAGGAATAGTAACGTAATAAGAGTGAGCCTATGGTGCTATGCATAGCACGGATGGCTAGTGTACTACTTAATATGGTACTTTTTAAAATTCTAATGGTCGATCCAACTGTTCACTGTGATAACCATATGAATATGTACTTGCAAACTAAATTTTATATTTTTTTGAATTTTTTTACTATTTTTTTAGATAGGTAGAAGAATCAGTGTCTTCTGAAAATTCTGGGTCATCAAAATTCTACCTATCTAAGAAAATAGTAAAAAATTCGAAAAAATATAAAATTTAGTTTGCAAGTACATATTCATATGGTTATCACATTGAACGGTTGGATCGACCGTTAGAATTTTAAAAAGTACCATATTAAGCCGTAGTACACTAGCCATCCGTGCTATGCATAGCACCATAGGCTCACTCACATAATAATTATCTTTCATAACTTGCATGTAATTTAAATATACGAGGCTCATATATATAAAGAAATGAAGGAATGTTTTTTTTTGTAATTTTTGAGAGATTTTATAGCAAATGATGACTAGGAGTTCTCCGAAAATGAAAAAAGAAAAAGATTTAAACACATACAAGAAAAAAAAAATGTTATCAAAATGATTTACTTACATCACGTTGGATACGCAAGCACAACCGTGCAAGAAAATATTGAAGTAAAAATATATACTAATACAAACATTCATTACTAACCAGCTTAATTTATGAATTGAGATCCACAAGAAAATTGGTGGCAATGTGACAATGGGACTCAAAAGAAAGGCAAAGATATTAATCACTATAATCTATAAAGGGACATATTATTTTTAGTTTCTTTAGTGTAATTTAGGAGCCGGACAAAAAGGGAATACTAAATTTAGGCATGATTATCAAATTTCTACATGAACAAGTCGGTGATTGTTAAATTTAAATATAAAGGAAAACAATCTAGTCATATTTTTTATTTTATTTTAATAAAGGATAAAATGAGCATGTTATAATTTTTAAAATAACTTTTAATAGAAAAATCAATAAAATGAGTAAAATTTTAAAATAACTTTTTCATGTATACCCCAAAAATTTTGAAATTACGTATTTCACCCTCTAAAATTTATAAATATCATATTTACCATTGTACACTTTAAAAAAGTTATTCATTTTATTGATTTTTCTATTAAAAGTTATTTTAAAAATTATAACATGCTCATTTTATCCTTTATTAAAATAAAAAAAATATGACTAGATTGTTTTCCTTTATATTTAAATTTAACAATCACCGACTTGTTCATGTAGAAATTTGATAATCATGTCTAAATTTAGTATTCTGTTTTCGTCCGGCTCCTAAATTACACTAAAGGAACTAAAAATAATATGTCCCTTTATAGATTATAGTGATTAATATCTTTGCCTTTCTTTTGAGTCCCATTTTTACACTTTTAAAATCTTTGTAATCGGAGAGAAGGTAATGTACTGCCATATTAATTGCCACCAATTTGCTGTGGATCCCAACTCATAAATTAAGCTGGTTAGTAATGAATATTTGTATTAGTATATATTTTTACTTCATTTTCTTGCACGACTATGCTTAATATCCAACGTGATGTAAGTAAATCATTTTGATAATCTTTTTTTTTTCTTGTATGTGTTTAAATCTCTTTTTTTTTTTCATTTTGGAGAACTCCTAGTCCTCGTTTGCTAGAAAATCTCTCAAAAATTGCCAAAAAACATTCTTTTATTTCTTTATATGAGCCTCATATATTTAAATTACATGAAAGTTATGAAAGATAATTATTACATTACTATTCCTTTCCTTGCATTTTCTATGCTTGAATTGCCTTCTGTCTCACTGTAACAAAATTATGATTACTATTTTTTTTGCATTTATTCGATCATTTCAAATTTGATTTTATCAAAAATTATTTATTGATATCTCTTATTTTCTATCAAATATAACCTTATTTTAGTTTTTCCGACAAATTTTGATAATTGCTTACAAATGTATTATATATGGAAAACCTTAATTATCCTCCAATTTTGTTGTTCACCCCCTTTATCTGTGAATCATATACAATTGTCTATCTATTAACTGAAAATATGTAATTATTAACAATAAAAATGCTTGCCGTCAACCATAAAAAAGAAGATAAAAATACTAGAAAATCTACATAAAAAATAAGAGGTGAAAAAGACAATATAATTAATAGATAGAAGAGGTGAAAAAGAAGTGCAGAGATGATGAACTCTGAAATGTATTCATTATGGCTTTTTTTCATATTGAGATAAAAGCTCCCGTAGGGCCACCATAAACTGTACTTTAACTTGTATTTAGTAACAGGTGTACCATCCATTCATACCGGCTTGTGCATACTAAGGTGGAAGATTTATGGAAAACAACTACTGCAGCGTGCCAAAAGACTGGGCCGAACTAAGTCCAGATCTACTACCCCTCATTGCGCACAAGTTAGGCGACATTGTTGATTTTATCCGCTTACGTGCTGTGTGCAAGCAGTGGCGGTTGGCCACTAACTTGTTGGATAATCCCCCCCAGTTTCCTTGGATTATGATGCTCAAATTGGATGAGACCCGTAAAATCAGTTTTCATGCCCTACCCTCTGGTAAAATCTTCTCGGGTCCTTTCCTTAAATATATTCACACCATGTGCATTCATCGAAGGTCTTATGATACGATCGTGGAAAAAGATCAAAAAGACTCCTCTATTCTAGTTAATAAGTTTCCAAGTTATCTCTTTCCGCTTAGAGTTAAATGGTTTCGTTATAACGTGATCAGTGGTCGTGATCAAGTGATACCTTATCCAGGTGCACCTGTTGGAAATATCTCTAAATTTTTATATACAACGCTATCTAGCAAAATGACACGCCTCATAGTGGCATTTTCCTTGGGGAAAGTCCTTGCACAATACAGGGGTAGGATTTTCAAGCTTGTAACTACTAGACCTGAAATAGTTGTTGATGTTAGTGATGTCCACACTGGAAAAGTACTATCAACAATTTCTTGTCCCGTGGAAGTTATGGTTGATTCTTGCTTGATCTCAACAAGAGATGGTTTGTTGATGGTCTCAAAGAAATCTGTTTATGATAAACCATACCTGGATTATAAATTTATGGTGTATCGCCTTCAAAATTACGATAATAACCACCCAAACTGGACTATATTAAGCCGAATTGGAGATATGATGCTATTTTTGGATGACCGTAATGCGTTTAGCTTGATAGCCGGCGAATATAATCATGGATATAGGGGCAATTGCATCTATTTCATCACTCGTTTGAAGACAAATTTCTCACATTTTAATTCTGAGACTCATAATTATAAAGTAGTCGGATATGACATGGGAGAGAACAGAAGTTTTGAGGTGTGCTCTTTGGGAGAGTATACTACTCAACACACAGAGTTGTTTTGGTTTATCCCTTCTCTAGTTTAGTGTATTTTCTTTATTTTACAGCATTAATTATTAAGATTTTCATAAACCATTTTTGAATGTTGTGCAACAAAATGATCTCTTTAATGAACATTGAAAATTAAGGTTCTTCAATCTTATAAGTTCTGGAAGACAAGAAGTAAATCTGATGTAGTATATATTAATTATTATTTATCTTCAATTTTGTATATGTTGTCATCAATTTACTTTAAATTTATATGTTATTATTTTAAATCCTTCTATCACACTAACATATCTGTCTTTCGTATTAATATTCATAAATTCTTCGAATTTTTGTTCTCGGTTAACATATTTAAAGGATGACTTTTACATGAAATAAACTAATCGTTAACTGTTGGTTTTTATCTGTCTTGCTTTTAATTCATTCAAGTGTATTTAAAAGGCCTTGCTGGTGTGTTATCTCTTATCTGTATTGCCTTGCATCTGCTGTTGATGGTTGTAGATCTCATGTTCTTTGCTGGTAGGTTTGAAAAATGAGTTTATATTTGTGGATGCTAATTACTCTGTGCAATAGCAGTATCCATTCGTCTGATACAGTATGGCAAAAGATCTTAACATTAGATTGATGTGCGTAGCTAGGCAGTTTATGACATTCTATAATTATTACTTTGTGGGCATCTTAGGACAACTAAGGATTTGCTACATACAACACATTTTTATTTAGGACATCAAAGTCATTTTACAAGATAGATTTGTAAACAATGAATTCGTAACATGCAGTTAGGAACTAAAGGAGGCTAGCATTAGCATATGATGATGATCTAGCTAAGATGTGAGATGTCTGTATGAGTAATTTCTAAATAATCGATCTAATGCAAGGCAATGGCAGATAACTAAGTTCTATGGCCTTGTCAAAACTAAAAATGTTTTGCTCGCCAGGTAAAATCTTAGTCGTCCTCAGATTGCGACACTTTGAAAGAAGAAGAACTAATTAAAGGATTTCTGTAATTAATACATTTAAATATATATATAGATGCATATGTAATATTCAATTCATTATCTTAGGTAGATGAATTTTATATATATTGTATATGCTTGTAAATGTGACTTGTTTCATTTGAAGAACCACACTATATTGGTATATATTCCTTTTTCTTCATGTTAACCTTATGCATGCTGTGAAAGAATATTGATCAGGTGTGAAACTTGTATAATTACTTGTGGCTCGGAAAAACTAAATGGATGAAATGCATGTATAATGTCACACCCCAAACCAGAATTTCCGAATTAGGGTGTGATTAATCCCCGTCTCGTGTCTAATAATCGGAAAGACATGCAAGACTATATAATAAAATAAACAATCACAGCGGAAGCGAATATAAAACAATCAAGCCAAAGTCATAAATATAAAATAAACATAACATAATATATACACACATCATCCATACAAATCCCCACCGGGATAAAATATACATAATCTAATAAAAAAGGGTACATAATCTATCGAGTCCAATGTGTATAACAAAAACATCGGACTCGCAAAATCCTAATCAAAAGTCCCTAATCCATATCAGGCGGCATGGCCATCGGGGACAGCTCCTGACGTCTCCTGCTGCAGACCGTCAGACCCTGTACCTAAAATCCCCCATCAAAGAAAGGTGGGTGAGCGAATAATCACCTAGTATGTGACCCAGTATTATCCCTTCAGAGATCCTCTAAGTCAAAGCACATTTTAAATTTTGAAATCTACGTAAAGTCGGTAATTATTCACTTTTAATGCACATACTGCGGAAATTAAAACCTATCGTAGTAACTACAAAAGAAAAATATATATATAGTAGATGACATGATGTGATTATCCTATTATGCCAAAATGATGAAATTTTCCAAAATAAAATACAAGGAGCATGAATATTGTACTCAATCGGAGTCCAGTACAATAGGTACTGTGTGTACAAATTTATATAGTAGTAATACGGATAAATTTTTGTCACCACGTGTCGTGCCAAACAAATTGAATTTATATCTCAAAGGTGACACAACACAAGGACTGCGATCAGAGGGGCAAAGATACCCGATACTAATAGCATCGAGCTTTACCCACACAAGAAAGGCACGCTAGCCGATGGTTATATCAAATTTCGTGTATTTTTCTTACTCTAAACGATTCTTCATCCAAACATATAAAATAGGAGAAAACTTCAAGCAGGGCGTAAGAATAAGTCAATCCGTCTCCTCATGAGCAGACGACTGAACTCCACCGTCTGACTAGACCAATGGGACAAGGGTTCGTGAGCGGCCCATAACAACAAAATAAAATCTGTCACCGCAACCTCGGCAGCCGTTCTAGGCAAGTAGCTCCTAATGTAGGGGGGATACCTCCCGAATCGTCTCCGGACTCGAGATCGGTCCGCACGAAATGTAAAATGATCGAAAAATGATATAATAACAACTCAATATAATAGTAATTCTAATAAGACCTCTAAGGGATCAAGTGATCCCTCAGCCCAATGACCCACGAACCGCCTCGCATCCCATACTACGAGGACAGAAAGTAGTCATTCAGTCTTCTATCTCACGCTCACCAATGCACATGCCTATCTACGATAATATGTTATTCTCGAAGAGGACAACTAATATCCTAATATATTATTAAATTAAATTACACTACTCCTAAGAAACAATAAATTTTGATTTAAAAGGGGTTTATGCAAATCCTAAATTACAGTTCAAAGAGAATTAAACATGCTCTAATGCAACTACGGAATTCAAAGTGCGGATGACAGGTCAAGTGGTCGACTGGTAAGAGTACGCCACGAAAAGATAATTCAGATATCCCACACCTGATGGTTGTAGGGGTAGAACGCTAGCGCTAGCAATCACCGCAATCCGCACGATCCTCACCTGCTCCGGTGTAACCGTCAGCGGGATCGTACCACGGGTCGAACTCAACGTGGGTTGGCTAACCTGTAATTTAGACGTAACTTAATTAGAGTCTAAACTAAGTATTCGTAACCCTTATTAGTGTATTGATTTTACCCGGGCGGGTCGACCCGGACCGACCCTAAACCCGGACAGGACCGTTCTAAAGGGTTGGGCCGGGTTAAGAACTGGTCGGATGTGATTTTTTGGGCGAAACCCGAGCATACCCTACCCGTTTGAACTCGCCTACCCAAACCCGACCTGGACCGGTCTAAACCGGACCGGACCGCCCGAACCCAACCCGAAACCTGACTAAACCCGACCTAAATCCCGGGATCCAGGTCTAACCCGACTGAACCCGACCTAACCCCCCAAACCCGATCCGAACCTGCCGAAAACCCGGCGAGACCTGACCCTACCCGACCCAACCCGACCCAACCCGACCAAATTTGGAATTTTAAAAAAAACAATACAATTTCTCCCCGAAAAAAACCCCCATAAATACACTCCCATTATTCATATATTTTCACATCTCATACTCTCATTATTTTCAATCTCTCATTCTCTCGATCTCATATTCTCATATTCTCAATATTTTCAGTATTCTCAAATTTTAATTTTATTGTAAAAAAAAAAAAGAGTTGCAAATTTATTTCATTCTACAAATACGCAAAAGGAATTACGGAAGTAGAGGAATTACGAAGTTCGGCACCTCCCGCAAAATTTTTCCGCGAGATTAAAATGTTAGATTTATTTTTAGTAATTGTTAGATAATTAGAATTAGTTTAAATAGGTTAATTTAGTAATTGTTAGAAATTGTTAGATAATTTTTAGTAATTGTTAGTAATTTTTAGTAATTGTTAGTAATTTTGAGTAACTGTTGGTAATTTTTTTTAGTAATTTTGAGTAATTTTGAGTAATTGTTACTTTGTTAGTAATTGTTAGTAATTTTTAGTAATTTTTAGTAATTGTTAGTAATTTTGAGTAATTATTAGTAATTTTTAGTAATTGTTAGATATTGTTAGTAATTTTGAGTAATTGTTAGATATTGTTAGATTTATTTTTCAAATAGGTTATATTTGATTTTTAAAATTCGGATCTAAATTTAATAGGTTAGATTTTACTTCTTAAATTCGAATTTATTTTTTAATATGTTAGATTAATAAGTTATATTATATTTTTGAATATGTTGGATAATTAGATTTATTTTTAAACATGTTAAATTTATTTTTAATAGAAGACTTTTGAATATTTTGAAATATTTTAGATTTATTTTTAAATAGGTTAGACTTTATTTTTAGAATATGTTATATTTTATTTTTCAAATTTTGAATATGTTCTTTGATCATTTGAATATGTTAGATTATTGTATTTTTTTTAATTCGGATCTAAATTTAATAGGTTAGATTTTATTTCTTAAATTTGGACTTATTTTTTAATATGTTAGATTAATAAGTTATATTTTATTTTTGAATATGTTGGATAATTAGATTTATTTTTAAACATGTTAAATTTACTTTTAATATAATACATTTGAATATTTTGAAATATTTTAGATTTATTTTTAAATATGTTAGATTTTATTTTTTGAATATGTTATATTTTATTTTTTAAATTTTGAATATGTTATTTGATCATTTGAATATGTTAGATTATTGAATTTTTTTTTAAATTCGGATTTAATTTTAATAGGTTAGATTTTATTTTTTAAATTCTTGTTAATTTTTAAATATGTTAGATAAGTAAGTTAGATTTATATTTGAATATTTTGTTAGATACATAAGTTAGATAAAGGGGCAATCGGTTATATACCCATCAAAACTTTGATATTTGGATATTTGCCCATATCCCATTCAAATTCCCATTCAAATTTGAATAGGATATGGGCAAATATCCAAATATCAAAGTTTTGATGGGTATATAACCGATTATGCCTTAGATAAATAAGCTGAATTTATATTTTATTTTTGAATATGTTGGATTTGGTAGACTTATTTGTTTGAATAAGTTAATTTGTTAGAGTTATTTTTGTAAAATAGATTTTTAAATAAGTTAGAACAAGTTATATTTATTTTTTTGAATAAGTTAAATTTGAATTAGACTTATTTTTTTTTAAATAGATTTTTAAAATTAGAGTTATATTTTTTTGTTCAAATTAGACTTAGAATTATTTTTTTTCTGTTGTTGAAATTCGGCAGAGGCTTGCTGCCTTGTTTTTTTTTTTCTTTTTTTGGGTTCAAATTCGGTCTCTGTCACAGAATCTTGCTGATTTTGTTAGATATTTTTTTTGTGAATTTTTTTATTTACTTTAATTTAGATTTAATTTAGATTTAATTTAGATTTAGATTTAATTTACATTTAATTTAATTTATATTGAATTTAGATTTATATTTAAATAGGTTAGATAATTTCAGATTTATTTTGAATGAATTTATTTTGGACAAAATGAGGTTAGCTTGGGATATAGATACCCGTTGGAATTCCACCATGCTGTACCGATGCATTCCTTACAAGGGCTATAAGAGAGATGTTGAGATCGACGCCCGAAGGACAAGATTTGGAACTCACCGAACTCGAATGGCAGCAAATAATAATGTTTAAAATCTTCCTTGGAACCTTTTTCACCGCAACCGTCAAATTATCTTGCTCGTACACACCGACGGCACATGAGTTGCTGCACCATCTCTACTATATTTTCAAGGTGTACCGTGAGATGGAAGATAGGGATAATGAGGATTCCCCTCTCCATCTGATTGTAGCAGTCATGAAGGTAAAATTTCTTAAATATTGGGAAGAGGTACCCCTCTTGACCGTTCTCGCAAACTGCCTCCATCCGGCATACAAGAAGAAGTTCACGATAAAAGTACTTCAAGCCTACAAGAAAAATCTAAGATTATACTGGAGGGACGAGGAGCCCCGCGTACAACAAAAGAAGAAATACCAACCAACCGCCTTCGACCGGTGGCGTGAGGTATGAATATAAATATACATATGTTTTTAATATTTATTATTTATAATATCTACATTATTTGTCCACTAATTTTTTCTATTGTATTAATAATTTATCCGCACACAGCTGTAGTGGATTGTTAGGCGATTTCTAGGATAATGACGACCCATACTTATCCCAAGGTAACACGAACGAGTTAATCAGCTACTATTTGGGGACCAACGAAAATAAAGGAGTTGACTTCATGGATTGATGGAGAAGGAATGCAACTGCCTATCCAACGCTGGCGATGATGGCTCGAGACATTTGTCGTGCCCGTGTCAACCGTCCCTTTCAAATCTTGTTTTAATTCGACGAACAGGATCCTCACCGATAAACGAAGTAAGCTGGGTGTACATGTTTTCGAGAGACTTGTGTGCTTGAAATACTGGATTGATGCTGAAGATCGCACGCAACATGCCATGGACGCGTCATCATCCGGTGTTGAAACTCAAGAAAGCGGTACTAAGGAGCCTGAGCCTAACAAAGATTTGGACTGTGAGCAAGAGAGCGACCTATGGTATATGCACAACAACTACTAAATAGGTAGTGTCAATATAAAATTATAACCTCTTTTAATCTTTATTGTTATTTTTTAAATTATAATTTCTAAATATTTAAATTGTTTCATTTTAAAGAATAATTACTAACAAAAAAAAAAGTTATAACTCCACCTATGCTATTTTACATAGCAGGTCCCAAGTCCATAATAAAGGAGGTGGGTAACTTTTGTTTTCAAATCTATTTGTTTAAAATAATTCGGTTTTAAAGATAAAAAAATAATTCGGTTTTAAACTAATTTGATTTTAGAATAATTTGGTTTTAAACTAATTTGGTTTTAAAATAATTCGATTTTAACATAATTTGATTTTCTTATCACAAAAATATATTGAGGTCAAATAAAAAAAGAAAAAAAAAACAGAAAAAGAAACAGCCGAAAACCCCCAAACAAAACAGAAAAAAAAAACCGAACCGGACCAGACCGGACCGCCTCGGACCGACCTAACCCGCCGGGTTTAGGCCGGGTAAGGGTTGCCGACACAAAAAAAACCCAGGTACCCCTACCCGACTGAACCCGTTGACCCGAGCTAACCCGTGCCCGGGTCAACCCGTGGATCGAGCGGATTTGGACCGGACCGACCCGGCCCCTTTTCAATATACTAACCCTTATTACCCCGTTTGATTATTTTCACTAAGTGTTCGTATTTAATTAATTAATTAACTAAGGTTCGAATCTAATTAAATTAATCTAACGTACTTAAATCATTTGTTATATTTTAATAATTTGTACAAGTCAATAAACTTATAAATATAAAATAATATGTGATTATCTAATTATCCCGTTAACTAAACTTTTGTAATCGTAATGATTCAAAAATATTAATATGTTGTTAATTAATTGTCTTTTATTAATTAACAACATATTTGATTTGAAAGTTTTTTTCTTTAATTAAAATTTCTACTTAATTTATAAATTTCTAATTACTAAATTTGAAACATCTAATTACTTAACTAATTATTTAAAAACCTAACTACTTAATTTAAAATGCCAACTACTTAAGTTATTAATTAATTAAATCCTAATTAATCTATAATGTGTTGAATTTAAATTATTTTAGTTTGGTGTGTTTCGGGATCATATAGTGTCATGTCTGGATAATCTAGTATCTGCTCAAAGTATGTCATGAGTCGTTAATCCAGGACTTTTCTAATCACTTTCCGTATTTAATTGAAAACTCCAGATCGAGCCAAACCCGAAGGAGGCTCGAGATCTTAAGTAAATTTATCCGATTTTTACTTCACTTATTTTTCCGAAAGCCGATTTTAATCCGTCCTCATTTTAATTACTCAAATTGGGCCAAGTATATTTAAAATAAATTTCCAAAGCCCAATTTGAATTTCAAACCCTTTATTATTCCAATATTAAAATCCAACAGCCACGGCCCAAATTCTAATTAAATTACCAAGTCATGGCCCAACATAAAATTAGGCCGAAGTCCAATCTTTCAAAAATTCGAATTTTCATTTCAGTCCCTTATTACTTTTAATTTACGCAAGGGCCTAATTTTATACAAAATCACCCAAACAAATTCCAAACATTACAATGAGGTCCCTGTCAATTCAAAGGCTCGATTCCAGTGGCGTCACTGGGCTGGTACCAACTGTACCAGCAAGAGTACTAGTAACACCACAGACAAGGCGTATAGCCAACATAGATCACAGGAGACTGGTACCGGCTCGGTACCAGTACAGCCGAGTAATAGTCAAGCAAAACCAGAAAGGCCAGCAAACAACAGAGACAAGAGAAACAGAGACAACCCAGCCCACATATCACCGTACCGGTACTGGTCCGGTACCAGAAAAATCAGCAAAGAAAACAGAAACCATCAAAAAGGCACACCCAGCTAACCAGTAGCACAACAACAAAGGAAACAGCAACCAGCAAGCAAACAGCCAGCGTACCAGTACAGAAACCAGAAACAAGCAATTCGGGTACACCAGTACAAGGCACACAGAACAAACAGAGGGGAAAGGGGAAGCAAGGCAACACCGCACCGAAATCATCCAAAAGTCCAACACACAAGCAACTACAACGGCCGGCCGAGAAAATCAACAACCCGAGCACGGCACAAATAAAAGGGGTTTTGAGCATTTACCCGAGAGAGAGAGAGAGAATCGCAACGAGGGTCGGGATTAGGCCGGTTCCAAGCTATCAGCTTGCCTCTTCGGCCTTCTCAAGATCTAGCAAGCACCACAGTAAGCACCCGGCACCAAGGAAAACGCACAAAAGCACCGGCAAGCTTAGATCAACGAACAACCCTTTTAGGGTTTCGAATGATTGCAAATCACAGAGGAAAACAGAAAAATAGAGGAAGAAAGGCGAAAATCTCAACACATGAGAGCAAATAAACAACCAACAACCAAAAACGAAAGAAGGGCGGTTCTTATAACCGAGAGAGAGAAAGGGTCGCGTAAGAGTCAAGTTGTCAGAGCCCTCTGACAATCGTAGAGGCTAAGTCGTAGAGGAGGCATGGTCCTCTGACAAGAGACGGGACAGCCCGAGAGCGGGAACAACTAACACACCAAGAATCGCCTCACCTTCCTTCTCCAGGAAGGCAGCGGAAACCAAAGAGGGGAACCCCTGTGGGGTATGTGTGCAGAGAGGAAAGAGAGAGGGAGAGTCGCGGAGGAAAAAGGAGAGGAGGCTAGAGTTCAGGAAAGAGTGCGGGGGCCAAAGGCAGAGGGAGTGAAAGAGAGAAAGAAGAGGAGGGGTTTTTAAAATGGTCCCCTTTGAGAGTCGTGCTGAGATTAATATCGAACGGTCCAGATCTTTCAATAAAAGAAATTCATATTTTAGGATGTGCTAAGAACCAATTATATTTGATCAAGCCATTTGATAAAATTTGCGTTTAAAAATTGATACGAGATTTTTGATCGTTTCCAGACAAATCTTATAATTAAATTTGCTAATTCGTTAACTAATTTACTTATTCTAGTTATTAATACTGGTATTCTTAATTAGGGAAAATCCCGTTTACAAAAATTGATTTACAATTCATAAATCTTAAATTGATTTGGTATACAAATTAGTATAATCCAATTTGCAACAGTTTGCGATTTGTTCGTTGGATTAACAACATAACCATGTAGGTTTAATTATTTTATTTAATTCATTCATTCCCAAAATTTGTTTAGTTTTAAATTTAAAACTAAGACATGTAAAAATTACCAATTAATTTAATAATCGATTTTATAAAGCTACATCATCAATTTAATTACTTAACCTTCACTTTAATTAATTAATTAACTAAAGTTTTAATTAGTCGAAAATTTTGATTATTAGTCTAATTAATTAGATTTAAATTTATGGGTTATAACATATAACAACTCGATCTTGAATCCAGGATTAAAAAAGAAAAGAAAACTTAAATAAAAAAAAAAAGTTCGAACTAAATTCCTTGTACCTTTTTGCCACTTCATATATATGATACATGTAGAATCAGACTAATTAACACTGACACAACAAAAAGAAACAATCTTGAAAATGGACTAAAAAAAAAAAAAAAACTAAAAGACACAATCTTGAACCAAATCAAAGCAAGAGAATTAACTATTTTCTTCAGTAAAAAAAACTTTCTGTTGGCGCATCTTCTCTAGCTTACTCCTCCTCCTCTTTCTCGATCGTCAGGAGATATAATTTGTCTTTCCAGGTTACTCCAAGCTCCTCCTCTGTCTTGTCTCCTGTGGCAATCATCCTATCACAGGCATTTTTGTCTGCCGCAACCTCCAGCTCCTTGATGTCCAGATACTCGGCAGCCTTGCAAAGCTCAAATATCATGTTCGTGTGCTTTTCTGAAAGAAATTGCTGCTCCCACTTCCTCAGTCGCTCTGCTGCTTCCACGTGCTTGGTGCAAAACTCAATCAC
This sequence comes from Carex parvula, assembly GCA_025461045.1. Taxonomy (NCBI): domain Eukaryota; kingdom Viridiplantae; phylum Streptophyta; class Magnoliopsida; order Poales; family Cyperaceae; genus Carex; species Carex parvula. The sequence goes on from JAJGRW010000259.1 coordinate 462,305, forward strand.
CATTTCAAGGATAGGACCAGTGACATTTGGCAGCGGGATGACATTTTCGGTGCCAAACTCTTCTATCTTGCGGCCGATCCATTTAGATTGCTTCGCCACTGTCTCCGGTAACTCGAACAACCTTCCATCGCTGCTCACGAGCTTGATCTTCTTGCTGGTCGTGCTGTCTGACATTTGCTTATCAAATGGGAGAGAAATTTAACTAAGGAGATGAGTGATCTTTAGGATCTTGATTGAGTTCTAGGTTGCGAGCCTATACCTATAATTTATAGACCAAACATTATAGATTAATAATAATTTAATTTAATTAATATTCATAACAGAAAATTGTAATTATTGAGCTTTCTATTGTTTTTCTTTCGTATTTGTGGTCTTCTCCAGTTCTTTCGTTCCCTTCTCCTCCAGTTACCTTAGAAAAATCCTGGAGATGTCCTGCACTGGACACCATTAAACCTGATAATCGCTGCCCCACCAGTCAACGATACCAGATTTAATTCCATCTCTTCCAATCGGCCCAATGCGTCGTGATCCGGCCCATCTCCTCCTCGATCCTCTTCACATTTTGAATTTTAAGCCATTTTTTCACCTTTTCAATTATTTCATGGATAATTAATTTGCATCCCACTTTTATAGTACATATAAATTTTGCTCAATTTATATTTAATATTGGAGTATAAAACAGTTTGAAGTTTACATGCCACCTCCCTTCCTTCCGATCATAGTGTAAAATAGATACTTAAGTCTTAAGTAAAGAAAAGAAAAATATTATCACCTTAAATTTGCACTACAAGTAGGAAACTAATGTAGATACACTTTAAGTAAATGATAGACTGCCTGGGATGCAGGCCCATGTGTTGTATAAATTGTTAAATTCTATTGACAAATTAATGTTTATAACTATTAAATTAGTGTGACGCACAAAGTATTAACTAAATATGAGTTTAAGTCAAAGGTTTAAATAGCTTTTATCGCGTCATAGTGGAACGGCTGAAAAAACAGCGCTATGGCCATATAGCGCCGCTATATGGCCATAACGTCATACCTTTTTTTGTCCAAAAACGCTATAGCGCGCTATTTAGAACATTGGTTTTAGTATAATATGGCAACACATAAGAGAGTAGAACTAGGGTGTTCTTAACTTCACCAAGTTCATTTGTGAAGTCAATTCTAAATGATGAAATTCTTCTACCTTACGACTGATGCGTCTACATGTGAAACTTTTAAAATTTTAAATTAATTTTGTATAGAGTTAAGTGGTCAAAAGCGTCCAAAAAAAAATGAATGCATTAAATCTAATTTATAAATCTTCTAATTTTGACCACTTGATTTTATACTAAATTAATTCGAAATTCTTAAATTTCACATATAGATGCATCACTCGTAAAGTAGAAGGATTTCAATGGTTTGAATTCGTCTTTTGAAATCAAGTTTTAGAGTTGAGTTCACAAAAGAACTTGGTGCACTTAGGAACACCCTAGTTCTTTACTCAACATAAGATATTAATTAAGGCAAACCGTCTCCATGGGCCGATTTTAGCCAGAGCGGGCCCCGCCCATTTTTTTTGTTTGAATTTGTATTTGTAGGAATCCTCTATCTCTATCTCCCTCTATTATTATATTAAGCATGTAGATGCTCTAATCGCTAATGGTTTTGATTAAAAAATGAAATTTCAAATTGAAAATCAGTCCTCCTATTAAAAATTTTGAGCCTATGCATCTTTTTATGTTTGTTTATGTGTAGAAGTCTAAATTTATTTAGACACGTACTCTCCACATGCAAATTGTATTTTTTTTTTATTGGTCATGATTTCTTTCTATTTTTCTAATATCATTTAAGGAATTTTTGAATTGATTGGTATTGTTTTCATTTCTTTCTATTTTTATATCATTTAAGGAATGTTATTTGTCATTTAATATGTTATTTTGTTTGAGATTTTTTTATTATGAAAATATGCTAAAAATGTAAATAATATATGAGGAGGGTTCCAATGCCTCAATTTTTCATGCCTCCATTTTTTAAAACTTTAATAACTCAAATTTAAAACTTAAAAGTCAAATAAAACCGTTGGATATGATCTATATCATTTTATCTATGCACGTGTAAAAAATTATGACATTTCAATTTTGTTTTGGTTGTCATCAAGAGCTTGTAAAAAACGTACTAATGTGGATAATTTCTAGACGTTGATTTTTCAACTTATTGATTCACATAAAAACAAAATCAAAATGTGATAATTTTTTATGAGCACATAGATAAAATAATGTAGATCATATCCAACGGTTTTATTTTGACTTTTAAGTTTTAAATTTTTAGTTATTAAGGTTTTAAAAATGGAGGCATGGTGGAGGCATGAAAAATGGAGGCATTGGAACCCTCCTCATAATATATGTATCATTTAATATGTCATTTAAAGAATGTTATTTACGTGTAGATGTCATTTAAGTGTAGATGAATATTATTTGTCATTTTGTCTATTTTTTTTTATGAAAATATATAATTGTGTGAAATATTTTTTATTCTCTTATAATATATCTCTGTTGCAATGACACGGACACGATACTAAGTTCATAGTTCACAGTAAAACAACTTATGCCAACCCACACAAACAATTTTACCCAGGAAAAAAATGATGTGCCAAAGATCGTACATACTCGAAAATAAATTAGGTACAACCATGTCCAGACACGCGGACACAAAAATTTGATATATATTCACTTAAAATATTTGATATATTTTCTACTGTAGTTAGACCATATATATATATATTGATGAAACTATAATGAAATTAAATTAAAGATAATTAAAATTAACTTAAAAGTCAATTTCAAATTAAAGCACTTTAATTGTGTGATTAATTTTAATTATTTTAGTGCCTAGAAGCTGATTTTTTTCCATACATTTCACAAATTAAATTTTGAAATAATGAACGAGTGAGACTCGATATTTTACCAACATAGTATTTTAAAAGCAAATCATTAAAATTATAACATGTTCATTTTATCCTTTATTAAAATAAAATAAAGAAATATGACTAGATTGTTTCCTTTATATTTAATTTAACAATCACCGACTTGTTCATGTAGAAATTTAATAATCATGTCTAAATTAGTATTCTGTTTTTGTCCGGCTCCTAAATTACACTAATGAAACTAAAAATAATTTGTCCCTTTATAGATTTTAGTGATTAATATCTTTGCATTTCTTTTGAGTCCCATTTTTACACTTTTAAAATCTTTGCAATCGGAGAGAAGGTAAACTGCCACATTGCCACCAATTTGCTGTGGATCTCAATTCATAAATTAAGCTGGTTAGTAATGAATGTTTGTATTAGTATATATTTTTACTTTATTTTCTTGCACGACTATGCTTTCGTATCCAATGTGATGTAAGTAAATCATTTTGATAATCTTTTTTTTTTCTTGTATGTGTTTAAATCTCTTTTTTTTTTTTTCATTTTTGGAGAACTCCTAGTCCTCATTTGCTAGAAAATATCTCAAAAATTGCCAAAAAGCATTATTTTATTTCTTTATATGAGCCTCATATATTTAAATTACATGAAAGTTATGAAAGATAATTATTATGTTACTATTCCTTTGCTTGCATTTTCTATGCTCGAATTGCTTCTTGATCTCACTGTAACAAAATTATTATTACTATTTTTTTGCATTGATTCGATCGATTCAAATTTGATTTTATCAAAATTATTTATTGATATCCCATATTTTCTATCAGATATAACCTTATTTTAGTTTTTCCGACAAATTTCGATTGTTATCCTCCAATTTTATTGTTCACCCCCTTTATCTGTGAATTACATATAATTGTCTATCTGTTAAATGGAAATATGTAATTATTAACAATAAATACTTGCAGTCAACCATAAAAAGAAAGATAAAAATGATAAAAAATTTACATAAAACTCTATAAATAAGCAATTTCTTTAATTGAGAATAGTTAACAATTAGCAAGTTTGATCGAGTTGACAAAAAGACAATATAATTAATAGATAGAAGAGGTGAAAAAGAAGTGCAGAGATGATGAACTTTGAAATGTATTCATTATGGTTTTTTTTTTTCAATATTGAGATAAAAGCTCCTGTAGGGCCCACCATAAATCGTGCTTTAACTTGTATATGGTAACAGGTGTACCATCCGTTCATACCGGCTTGTGCATTCTAAGGTGAAAGATTTATGGCAAACAACTACTGCAGCGTGTCAAAAGACTGGGCCGAACTAAGTCCGGATCTACTACCCCTCATTGCACACAAGTTAGGCGAGATTGTTGATTTTATCTACTTCCGTGCTGTGTGCAAGCAGTGGCGGTTGGCCACTAACTTGTTGGATAATCCCCCCCAGTTTCCTTGGATTATGATGCTCAAATTGGATAGGACCCCTAAAATAAATTTTCATGCCCTACCCTCTGGCAAAATCTTCTCAGGTCGTTTCCTTAAATATATTAACACCCTGTGCGTTGATGGAAGCTCTTATGATATGATTGTGGAACAAGATAAAAAAGACTCCTCTCTTCCAGTTAATAAGTTTTCTACCTATCTCTTTCCGCTTACAGATAAATGGTTTCATTGTAACATGATCAGTGGTCGTGATCAAGTGATACCTCTTCCAGCTGCACCTGTTGGAAATATATCTAAATTTTTCTATGCACGGATATTTAGAAAAATGACACACCTCATAGTGATATTTCCCTTGAGGAAAATCTTTGCACACTACAGGGGTAGGATTTTCAAGCTTGTAACTACTAGACCTAAAATAGTTGTTGATGTTAGTGATGTCCACACTGGAAAAGTACTATCAACAATTTCTTGTCCCGTGGAAGTTATGGTTGGTTCTTGCTTGATCTCAACAAGGGATGGTTTGTTGATGGTCTCAAAGAAATTTGTTCATGATAAACCATACTATGATTTTAAATTTGTGGTGTATCGCCTTGAGAATTACGATAATAACCACCCGAACTGGACCATATTGAGCGGAATTGGAGATATGATGCTGTTTTTGGATGAGCGTAATGCATTTAGCTTGAGAGCCAGCGAATATGATCATGGATATAGGGGCAATTGCATCTATTTCATCACTCGTTTGAAAAATTCCTCACCTTTTAATTCTAAAACTCATAATTATAAAGTAGTCGGATATGACATGGGAGAGAGCAGAAGCTTTGTGGTGTGCTCTTTGGGACATTATACTACTCGATGCACAGAGTTTCAACGCACAGAGTTGTGTTGGTTTATCCCTTCTCTAGTTTAATATATTTGCTTTATTTTACAACATTAATTATTAAGATTTTCGTATACCATTTTTGAATGTTGTGCAAAGAAATGATCTCTTTAATGAACATTGAAAATAAAGGTTCTTCAATTTTATAAGTTCTGAAATTCAAGAAGTAAATCTGATGTAGTATATATTAATTGTTATTTATCTTCAATTTTGTATATGTTGTCATCAATTTTACTTTTAAATTTATTGTTTTAAATCCTTCTATCACACTAACATATTTGGCTTTAGTATTAATATTCATAAATTCTTCGAATTTTTGTTCTCGGTTAACATATTTCTATCCTGATCAGTAGAGGTGTCAATGACACCCTTTTATTTGTTTATCCAACCCGTATAGTATCCGAAAACATATATAAAAATATGGATAAGAGTAAGATTTTTTTCGTTTCGGGTACAGGTAACGATTTTTTTCTAATATCTTACCAGTTATCATATAAGCTAAATTTTAGAAATAAAATTATATATATAGTTATATATTTGTATGAATATGATACATGATACAATAAAGTTTTGTATTTTATTAAATTTTTATAATACAAATTGGTTGTATTCATTATTATTCTTTTTCTTCTTTTAGCTTATTTTAAAAAATATCTTATCGATAGCACAAATCGGATGTCAATGGTACTTTTTTATCCGTTTACCCGACCCGTACTGTATTCGAAAAGACGGGTGAAGGTAAAAAAAAATTCCGTTATCATAACAGGTACGGATATGAAAATGCCTCCACCCGACCCGTATCATACCCGTTGACACCCCAATTTATCAGTGCAGGTATAATTATGAATCTTAATATTCATCTAATATTCACATCTCCGCAACAAAAAAAATATTTAATTATCTATATATTTTTTTTAATTTTGTTGACACGTTTACTGAAAAAATAACAAAAAAATAAACTTTTAATTTTCACAAAGAAGAGCTGGGAGATTTATAAGAGAAAATATGCAACTTTTCATATATATTAAATCTTACCCACTGACTCTTCTTCTGGAGCCACAACTTCTTCATTAAGCTAGATAATTAATTAACTATTTATTCATAATATAATTTACTCATTGGAGTAATATTGAAGATTTAAAATAAAATTAAGAGCAAGCATAATCTTTTCAATAAACCAAGTATATATTGAATTTTCATTTTTCACTTATTTTCCATCTTTACAATATGCATCCTAATATATTTCTTTATACTCAATTTTTGTTTTTTTAATGCAACCTGTTTTCCTTCTTTCTAATTTCTTTAATTCTAATACTTATTTGTATTTGTTTCCTACATTTTTTTTTTCATTTTATTTGAACACAACATTCTTCAAATTACTTCATATTTTTGGCGCGATTTTTTTAGAAAAGCTTCTTAACATATTTATTTTTGAATATATTCTTTCGGAGTTTAGAGCGGTATCTCATAATATTCCATATGTTCTTTTGATATAATCACATCCATTGCCATTGTCTGTCATAATTTTTTCTTACGTTTTATTCATCGTACTAATTTTTTATCCATCTACCTTACAAGTAATGCGTTTATGTGCAAAAAATTTGAAATTTTGAATTAATTTAGTATAAAGTCAAGCAGTCAAAATTTGAAGCTTTATAAATTAATTTTAATGCATTCATTTTTGAACATTTTTTTTACCACCTGACTCTATACAAAATTAGTTTGCATATTTTTCTAGAATGTTAGAATCTAAAAATATTAAAAAAAAAATCAGAATGGAATAATTGTTAAATTAATGTGAAGTTTTGATGAGTATATATCAATTTTTTCTATAATTTAATTCTCATCTCAAATTGGATGGCTGAGATAGTACCTGATCATGATTGCTTAATCTATTTTAATTATGGATTACATAAACTAATCAAACGACTAAGGAGTAGGGTTAGGCATATATATGTATGGACAAATATACTTTTAGGAATAGGTTTCGTGATTTTCAAAAAAACAGTGCGGTATTATTTGCGGCGTGGTTTTTATTGAAAATAATTTGTTCATCCAGGATGGTACCTATCTCATCTAACGGTTGGAATTGATCATAAGTGCTTATAAATAGAGTGAAGCTGTAAATTCTCTTTACTTGATTTTAAAAGTTGGATGATAAAGCTGTAAATTCTAAATGGCAATACATAAAATTCACTATTGGTTTGTTCCCCAACTATACCCCGCATCTCTATCTCCGTTTTCAAAATTCAAACAGTCGATCCGAAACCGCTCAACATGATATCCATATTAAAATGTGCTTAAAGACCAAATTTTATATTTTTTGAAAAAAAAAAATTACTGTTTTTTTAGGTAGGTACAAAATCACTATTTTTGAATGGTTCAGAAGATGATTTTGTAACTATCTAAAAGAATAGTAAAAATGTTTCAAAAAATATAAAATTTGATCTCTAAGCATATTTTAATATGGAGATGATGTTGAGCAGTTTGGGTCGACGGTTTGAACTTTGAGAACAAAGAATAACAGCAGAGTTCATTCCCTGAGCAAATGATGGGTCGGATGGAATTTATTACTGAGGAGTGCCAAGATGACATAAACGAGATGGCGTAGGGTGATGGAGCCGTATGGCCTTTAGTGTAGTAGGAGTCTGACATATGAATCCGCCTTCAGTATTCCATTTTTAAATTCCTCATTAATTTCCTGTTGCATTAGACTCTCGTTGTTACCTAACGATTTGTATTAGCTAGCTATAGCATATCTATATATTGTCTATTAATTAAGAGTATCTTAAATTTGTAATTCATTCATTCGTTTGGTTAATTATTTCATCTTAATTTAATTAACATTAAAAGTTGAAATTCGTACTCTGTTTCATATTTAGTTTAAGGTAATAATAGGTTGACACTTTCACACGCTTTTTTTTTTTTTTTTTTTTTTGTACAATGTTTCTAAGATTTTTTTTCTTTTTAGTTTAAGGTAATAAACATTTTTTTTAGCTATATTTGATTTTTGGCCCTTTTACTGATCTTGTTTATAACTGTGTCATAACTGCATTTGACTAATTAACAAGAGGCAATTAATGGGGCTTCTACCTGGGTGATCCGGAACGGTTCCGAGAAGGCGGTTTGATTCACCAATTTTGGAATGGCAGTTTTCAAGTTAATGTTAGGGAAAATCTGTAGAGACGACGGCTTGGAGATAGCCGAGAGATCAAGGTACAGGGAGAGAAAGGATGGAGTGAAACCGAGATCGACACATGCAAGAATACACCTCCACTCAAAGGTTTGACCGGTGAAGACGATCACCGGGTCAGCCATGAGAAGGTCGGAGATCAGGCATGTGAATTCCTCCGGCGGCTCCAATGAGGAATCCTCCATTAAATTTTGTTGATGTTGGTAGAAAAACAAGGAACTGGATTGAGATTGTTTGATTAATTTCTGAAATGATTTAAATATATACTTAGTTACCATAAGTTCAATTTGAATATGAGGAAGGATCCACTTACAACAAATTTGAGTTACAACAAAGTTACAACATTCATTTTTTTCATTTTCAAAGTCCAAATCGTCGATCCAACCGTTCAACATGATCATCTAAATAAAATATACTTGCAGATCAAATTTTATATTTTTTTTGAATTTTTTTACTATTTATTAAGATGGGTACAAAATTCAATGGTCTAAGTATGGCTATTTTTTGTAAAATACTTAATAAATAGTAAAAAAATTCAAAAAAAATATAAAATTTGATCTGCAAGTACATTTTATTTAGATGATCTTGTTGAACGGTTGGATCGACAATTTGGACTTTGAAAATGAAAAAAATGAATGTTGTAACTTTGTTGTAAGTGGATCCCTCCTCTTTGAATATATAGCTATATGACCACCTGCTTACATAATTTTGTTTAATTTATTTGAAAGTTACGTACATTGGCTGTTGAGTTTTAGTAGGGCTGCAAACGAATCAAACCAAATCAAACTTACTCTAATTTGAGTTTGAATAAGATTCGAACCAAACTTGTTTGATTAGTTTCAGAATAAATTTCAATCGAACGAGTTAATTGCGAATTTTTTTTCGAAACAAAGTCAATCGAATCACGAACTACGAGCTTTTTTGGCAACCCTAAGTTTAAGGGAGCAATCAACCTGAGAATTGGATATATATATATACAGAGAGAGAGAGAGTACGGCTAACGCGCTTCCTCTAGTATATTAACAATATGCTTCGAGCCTTAATTTTGGAGTATAACATATTTCACATGCAATAAATGGAGACGGCGAACCTCAACCAGAAGACGGCGACAACCACTGAATGGAGGACTATAACCGGCAGGCGCCGGAAACTCCCTGCTTCCTGGACTCCCCCCACTCCCCTCTCCACACAGGCGGTCCCTTACACCCCATACGCGGCTAGGCAGACATACGCCCAGGCGCTTACTTCCAACCTACCCTCACCTCCTTCTCCGGAAACTCCTCACCAACCAATCCCAACACTGGCACGGACTACGCCACCAACCTCCCCTACAGCCTCCGCTTTTTATGTATCCCCCCACAGCCCAACAAGACTTGTTTCCCTCCGTCCCCATCCTTCCCGGAGTGGAAAGGTCGGTGCTTTAGATGTTGCCGAACAGGTCATACCAAGGCACAATTCGTGATTCGGGATCGGTTCGGCAGGTTAAAAATTCGTAATTCAAAAATAATTTGAATATAATTCATAAATAATTCGGAATTATTATTGAGTTCAGATCAGAAATTTTAGTTCCACAAAATTTTTTTTTTTTTAAATATTTAATGAGATGCTCTACATCACTATAATAAAATAGCAACAGTTGAATATATATGAATTGCTCATTTTCTTAATCAATTAACAAATTATTTTATTTGAAATTTAAACCATATGAGACTTGTGTGGATAGAAAAGTTTTAGAATTTGGACTTTCTTTTATAATATATAATATGAGATTAGGCCCATCAATATACAAAAACCTTAAAAAGAAGTGTTGACTATTGACCTCTCCTAATCAAAAACCTTGTGTTCGGTTTCTAGTTTCTACTTTGTACTGCTTTTCCATTCTGCTGCCTGCCTAGTCCCACATGCAAAAAAAAAAGCACTGGAAGCGCTAAGGTTTCTATAAAAGAAGTGAGGTGCTGAGGGTTAGATACAGCTTGGACGGGGTCAGTGAGTCATTAAAGAGACTTGTGGCCTAGCTAGCTTCTTGGGCACTGGGCACAGTGGCCAAAAAAAAATTGTTTAAATATCGTGAATAAATCGTTAAAAACACGAATAATTCGTAAAATTCGCGTTTTATTTGTAAAATCCGCGTTTTATTCTGTCAAAGATTTGGTCAACTGAATAGTTCGCTGTTCGGTGCGAAAACCTCATAAAAATGATTTATTCACGAATTAAACGCGAATAAAACGTGAATTTTGTTACTATGTTGGAGATAGCCGAGAGGTCAAGGTACAGGGAGAGAAAGGATGGAGTGAAACCGAGATCGACACATGCAAGAATACACCCCCGCTCAAAGGTTTGACCGGTGAAGACAATCACCGGGTCAGCCATGAGAAGGCCGGAGATCGGGCATGTGAATTATTGGAGCAATCCTCCATTAGATTTTGTTGATGTTGGTAGAAAAACAAGGAACTGGATTGAGATTGTTTGATTAATTTCTGAAATGATTTAAATATATACTTAGTTACCTTAAGTTCAATTTGAATATATAGCTATATGACCAACTGCTTACATAATTTTGTTTAATTTATATGAAAGTTACGTACATTGGCTGTTGAGTTTAAGTAGGGCTGCAAACGAATTAAACCAAATTAAACTTACTCTAATTTGAATTTGAATAAAATTCGAACCGAACTTGTTTGATTAGTTTCAGAACAAATTTCAATCGAACGAGTTAATTGTAAAAAAAAATTTCGAATCAAAGTCAATCGAATCACGAACTACGAGCTTTTTTGGCAACCCTAAGTTTAAGGGAGCAATCAACCTGAGAATTGGATATATATATATATATATATATAGAGAGAGAGAGAGAGAGAGAGAGTACGGCTAACGCGCTTCCTCTAGTATATTAACAATATGCTTCCGGTTTTCAAAATCTATTGAATTGGCTTCAAACGACAAATCCAAACCGTTCAAACCAATGTCCTTAGCGAGAGTTTCGTTTTCATATAAAAAAATTTAATTTTCGAATTTATTTACCATCAAATCAAGCAATCAGAATATGAAGAATTTTGAGCGCATTTTAATGCCTTATTTTGCTCTCTTTTTTTGGCCCTTTACTGATTATTTTATAACCATGTCGTAACTGCATTGGAATGTTTTGACATACTTAAATATTATAGATTTTTGTGTATATTACATATTTGTATGATTAATAGTACAAGCATTGTCTCCTGCCGGGAAACATATATCATCATCAGGAAATAATCTAAAACTGTGTATTGGATTTGGATAGAACAGGGCCAATTAAAGACTATTTAATTACCCATATATTTTGACTATTTAATTACCCATATATTTTTTATATCTTCTTTTGTACTTGTTATTGAAAAACATTGGCTGATTTGACCTAATTGTTTTCTAGTCTGACAAAGATAATAAATTAAGTGGTAACCGAGTTATTTAATAATAAAAAAATGAAATATTTAGATATATACTCATTATAAATATATGATTTAAATATTTTTTATTCAAATTAGCTATTCCTTATCTAAACTCAAATTTTTATTAATATCCTTATTTATTAATCATTTAATAACTTAAAAATACTACTTAATAATAGTAAAAAGTTAGATTGACAATTTGTCCCTTATTCAAAATAATGTGTTGCTAACAACTGGCGATGACAAACTTGGATGCGTTTAGCATAATCAAGTTTTTTTTATACTTACTCTCACCAAAACTACTTATCGTTTGTTTTATAATCCGTTGTGGTTAATTCAATTAGAACGTTAATTTCGTGATATAAAAAATAAGAGTTCTCGGTGATGTGTGAGGAATTTTGTATATATCTAAGATCTTGTAAATAAACCTTTTATTATTAATACAATTGTTATAGATAACACTAAGCAAATCTTTTGTGGCAATTTTTTTGTAAGATTGGCACTTTAATATGCATGGTTTAGAACAATGAATTAAGGTTTCGTACAGTAATTGTAATGAATTAAAAGCATACTAGAAAGTTATTCTATCACTAGCATAGTCAAATTAAGAATAGCTATTATTTGTCTTATTAGAATAGCTAAATCTCAAAACTCTTAGGAATAACATATTCTAATAAAACAAAAAGTTTAGATTCACTATTCTAGCTATTCTAATTCAACCAAACACCGAATAGGCTATTCCGAATAGTCTAACCAAACATACTCCATATATTTGTTTCTTTCAAATACTGGGATCACTGATAAAAACAAAACTCTAAAAAATGCATCAAACAGTCAAACATTTTCCAACATGAACAAAATTTGTGAATTAACACTAAGTAACATTTCATGAGGTGAAACAACGTTCTTCAAACCTCCAAAAAAAAAAAAAACATAGGAAAATTAACAGCAAACCAATTCATTGTGCATGTACCTATGAGATCTAATTAAACAACTAATTTTTGATACTTTGTAGACGGAAATTTAGTCGTATCGAAAAACAAGAAATAAAATATTAAAGCATGACGATGAAGCATCAAAATAAAATGATGGTCTTGGTACGCATGTACACTCCATGTAAGCATTCTCTTAGTATCCTAGGATTACTAGAAAATAATTAATAACAACCCGAATGAGACGCTCCCGGTACTTCTTAGGCAGGAGCACTGTTTGTTGATGACCTCGAAACCACAACTTGAATTTGTATCTAACCATCTTGTCACTACTAAACGATCATAGGTAATCAATGATCCCCAAGTCACCACTTTTCCCTCCGTGCCATAGGACCAATAATGAATAATCCATTATATCATGTCCCTGCAATGATAATTACAATTCATTAACCAAAAAAATTAACTTATTGTAAATGGACTTTAAAAATTGAGATATTGATCCATAGTACGAACCACTATGCGCTATGGATAGAACATTATTACTTTAGAGGCCACTAACTTGAAGAAAGTAGTAGAATTTTGAATGTAAATTATATATGAAATTACATTTAAGAATGAAGTGTCAAGGCAGAGAGAGGCCTCCAAGGCGGTTTTTGTTGCTTGGTCTAAAAAAATTATTGTTGTCATATATATATATTTATAATTTTATTAATTTATTTTTTGATTTAAAAAGCATTATTGATTTACTCCAAATTCACAATTAAATTCCTTCAAAATCACAATTGCTTTTCTCAAAATCAGAAATACTTGTTATTTAATTGTGAATTGATACGAAATTATGAATAGGAAAATATTATGTAAAGATTCATATATTATATATACAACCTAATTTGAGGAAACGAGAATTAGATGAATTTAACACGAATTTAGCATGAATTTTAAGAAATTGATTGAAAACACATGATGTATGTCATACATAAAATATGAAGCATTTGCGGGAGATCCATGAGTTTATTGTGTAAAATTTGCAAATCAATTCTATACATGGTAATTTGGCAAAGTAATTCGTAAAACTAAGCCTTCGACTTTTATACTTGACTAAAGTATACCATAAGAAAGAACTTATATTAGTGGAAAATATAAATGTAACTAAACTTCATCGCATATTCTTTTGTACTCACGGATACATATCGTACAACTTCATCGTTTAGTGGATATGGACCATTCTTTATAACTTGGCACGAATCTCAAAGCTCAATAATACTGCCCCTCGCGCTAGCCCGAATCTCAAAAGCGGATGAGAGTTAATCTCAAACCATAAAGTGAGAGGAATCTTTTACGGTACCTGGGAGGATACTTTTCCTTTCAAATATAGAGGTCCGTTTTGCGATTTGTGCCAAATTATAACAAACGATTCAGATCTCCTTGTACATGGTCAGGTGTTGCATTGGATTAATTTTTTGGAAGGGAATGACTCTTTCTCCCATGCCAAATAACAATTTATGGAATAAAAATAAATCATTTCTCAAATGTTTTTACCCCATCAATGACATGATTTTTCATCCCTTACCAATTTAATTCCACTCTTCTATACCTGTTTGGTAGTAATCACCATTGCAGATTGAAAATTTGCACCTTAAAAAATGATATTATAAATTTATAATGTTTCATAGTTCATACTTCATACATATATCTGACACGTACCGAGAGGAGACAGCCTTTGAAATCATATGCAATTCGGTTATCACAACCAAACATCAGATTTTGCATCACTATTACTTTTACATGGATTGTCTTGCTTCCTGTTTTTCTTTTTACCTTACAAGAAATACACAATCATTAATGGCAATTTAACATTTAACATTAATTAATGGTAATTAGGCAAGACTCGAAGGCGTGCCGAATGTGTAATTAGTCTCTTAAGAGAGCGATTAGGTAATTAGGCAATTTAACATTTAACTAAATCAGTTTATATAATTCTTAGTGAAGGGTGAAGGATTACAGACACGTATCGAAAGATATGGACTGCTAGGGACCTCCTCAGTGAGAATTTTTGGTTATAAGTTGCTCAGGGGTAAACTACTGGCAAGGGTCTGGTATCGGGTCGGGTATCATTGCCCCCGAGATTTTTATTAATATCCAAAGTTTAATAGAAATTAATATTTATGCTCAGAACTCTTGAGTTTTCGTCAAAAATGCCCAAATCGGCCACAAAATGGTCATCATCTCATGCATATCAAAAAAGCAAATCATTAAAATTAATACTTGCTATATATCAAGTTCTCATCATCTCATGCATATCAAAAACTGAAACAAAATTGTCATGTTAACAGGGAGAGAAAGGATGGAGTGAAACCGAGATCGACACATGCAAGAATACACCCCCGCTCAAAGGTTTGACCGGTGAAGACAATCACACCGGGTCAGCCATGAGAAGGCCGGAGATCGGGCATGTGAATTCCTCCGGCGGCTCCAATGAGGAATCCTCCATTAGATTTTGTTGATGTTGGTAGAAAAAAAGGAATTGGATTGAGATTGCTTGATTAATTTCTGAAATGATTTAAATATATACTTAGTTACCTTGTTAAATTTGAATATATAGCTCTATGACCAACTGCTTCCTTTTTCCCCATAAAAAAATTAATGATGGATTCTTACATAAGAGATCATACAACTCATAACCTCCCATTTGAGCGAGGGGTTTGGTAAACTCTACGCTCTTCACCGCATAGTCGATCCGCAAAGACATGGATCAGAAAAAGCAAAGAGGAAAGATAAAATGATAAATATTAAAATTTCTTCTTCATTAGTATCGGACAAGACGGTCAATACATGGAAAGAAAATACTTGCACAGCTCCTCCCTCATTGAAAGAAAGTATTTCCTGTATAAATTAATGGAAGTTTTAGTCAGATAGCAACTCTTCAAACAGCCCTTCATAAACAAATAGTTCTTCACTGAAGGGACACTATACTTGCAAGAACTAATGAGGATCATGAATGTTCACCAAGGGCGACAGAATTTTAACACCATCATTATTTCCCAAATAAAAGTTTTGAGGAGCGAGAAAGAGAGAGAGAGAGAGCTAACCGCTTTAACTGCACTCTTTTCCGCAAGATGTTGTAAATCAAGCCTAGGAATGAGCTTAATTGTGACTTCGCGTTTCACATTATCAACACCGACAACCTTCACCATACACCAGAAACATGCCAAGCCAAAAAGGATAAGGCCAAAAACTGAACCTGAGCAAGGTCTCCTTCATAATCTCGCCGCCTCATTCGAACCCAAGCACCTTTAGTAATATCCATAGTCTTGTTCTCTACCGAGAGAACAACAGTCATCTCCTCTATTGGGACAACTTGAGGAACAATCGAACGAAGAGTATACATTTCGTAGACCATCTAAAGCCTGAAGAAAACAAAACAATCTCATTAAAAAATTAGAAACTTGTTTACATTTGAAAATACTAGGTTATGTATATTCTAGAATATGCTAGCTTGTATATATAGGAGGTGCATGCATATTCTAGAAGTATCTTATGATGGGTATAAATAGGACCCAAGGGCTATAGTAGCTGAGAGATGAGAGAGCAAATATAAATCAAATCCTGAAGAAAGTTAATTCATATACAACAGCAAAAATAAAATAATGATAGAAACGGATAGCAGAATCAAACCTCCTTAACGTCATCATTAAATAAAACTTTTTAATGTGAATAATTAGGTAGTTATTTCAAATGTAAAAGGAGGCCAAGACGGAGATCCTCTCTGTCCTTTTCTATTTGACATAGTTGCATATGTGCTCAACAGGGGCTTGGTGATTTTCAAAACTTTGGTAATATTTTAAATTTGCATTTTACAAATGATAGGATAGTAGAAGCCTTGAAATGGATTTTAACAGGATTTGAAGACCTGTCATGTCTAAAAATTAATTTTAATAAGAGTAAAATTATTCCTCTTAATATTTCTAAACAGGAAGTGATTAATTAATTTGGATAATAAATTGGGGTTAAAAATTGCTAATTTGGCCATTACTTACTTGGGTGTCCCTTTACATTGGAAAAAATTGCCATCAACAGATTTGAATGCCTTAATAGGAAAAAAATAGAAAAGTGATTGCAAGGCGGGAAGAGTAAGCTGTTTTCCTTTTATGAAGGGCATAATGAAGGATAACGAGGTTATTACTTTATTAGCTTAGGACTAAATTAATAAAATTGTTCATAGTGGAAAACAAACATTGTTTTGGCATAATAGATGGACAGGACATTGTGCTTTAAAATGTGTTTATTCTAACTTGTTTCTGATTACCTCTTATCCTGGTATTTCAGTTGCTGAGGTGTACATTCTACAATAATAAAATGAATATATAATTTGTTACGCAATTAGTAGGTATCAATTTAAAAACAAGGAACAATTAATACATAATAGGCACAGCCTAAATATATATACATGCAACAACTTCAAATAATCTATATTAATATAACTATATATATATAATGACGTATCCAATTACTTAATAGCTCACTAATTAAATCTTATAATATTTATATGTATTTATGAGTGAGGCTATGGTACTATGCATAACGCATATTGAACGATTTGATAAATATCCGATCCCAGGCCCAGTGGTGAGCGGTCCACGGGCTCATTTTCAGAAAAGTAAGGGAAGGGTCCAGTGAGCAGTGACCTTTTGAGGTAATGGAGAGGATGTGAATGCCTTCTTCCTCCTTTGTTATCCACTTCCACTCTCTCGCGCTGAACAAAATAGAGTAGACACACCACACAAGCTCAAAACCCGCACCCATGGCAGGTGGGACTGGAAGAACCCTACTGTCACTCTCCTCTTCTACTTTCCTTTCTCGCTCTTTATTCTCCTCCCTCAATCCTCGCGCCACACCGAGGGTTTCTCTAGGGTTTATCTACCGCCGCACTCTCTGTCTCGCGGCCATCGCCTCTCCTCCCGCTACCGAGGTTTCCCCACCGCCGTCGCGTCACGCTCTTCTCCTAGATCGCCTCAGGCTACGCCATTTAAAGGATTCTGTTAGTACAACTAACATTCAGAATGTGGACGCCGAGGCAAAGAGGAAGAAGAAAGGAAAGGAGGGGGAGAAGAGTGTGAAAATTCCGTCAACATTTGAGGAGTTGGGGTTGGAAAAGGAGCTAATGGAGGCTTTGGAAGAAATGCGAATTGAAAAACCGACTGAGATTCAGTGCATGGGTATACCGGCTGTGCTTCAAGGACAGAGTATTGTCATGGGATCTCATACTGGGTCAGGCAAAACCCTTGCGTATATGCTACCTCTTGTTCAGGTTTGATTGTGTTGATAAGTGTACGAATATCATTGTTTTCCTTCCTGGTGTTTACAATGGAATGCTTAAATCAGTGTGTCATCTTTTTACCTCAAGTTAGAATTTGAAAAGAGTCAAGTTCTAAAAGCTGTAATGTTGCAAGGAATAATTTTAAAGATTGGAAGTTAAGCCTATATAAGAATTAATAGATGTGGTTGAAATTATTATGAAATCAGCTACTGCCCACCTGAAATTTGATTTGATAAGTTATCTTTTATATCTTTCTTTTTTTTATTTGTAGTTGTGTTTTTAAGGGTGAAATTGAATCATTAGGGTTCTAGGCAGGTAAGGTACGAGGTATATATTATTTCTCTATTTTGTGCAGTACGGATGAATTTTGCTTAATCTCTTGGTTTACACGCATCTTCTTAATGCTATTTACTAATCAATAAATTGGGTGTTGTTGAATGGCAGCTCATGCGGAGAGACGAAGCCTTATCTGGTGTATTGATGAAGCCGAGGCGACCCCGGGCTGTGGTGCTCTGCCCCACCCGGGAACTCTCTGAGCAGGTGTTCCCATGATTAGTTTTTGTATAATGAATGGAATATATCAATGCTCCTTAAATTTACGCTTCTTGTTTCTTTGATTTTGGTTTATTACTATGCTACCCTGATATGTTAAAGTAGCCACCCTGTCCAATGTTCGTATTGGACATGTATCCGACATGGATCCATGCATGATACACGTACATTGTGTATCAGACACGCCATGCAGCGAATCCAGCTTTGTAAATTAAAGATAGGAAGATGTTAAGTATATAACCTTACGGTATTCTAGATTTTTGAAACTTTCCAAATTGCGATTTCTGCATCGTATCGGATATAATACCTGTACTCCGTATCCTTGCAACATAGGTTTATTATTATGGTCCCTCTAGCTGACATGTAAACAGAATAATAAATTTTGCATGCCAAGGTTTATTTAGACTATGTTATCCCTTTATGTAATATATTTGGTCCATGGCAACCTTTGAAAAGAAATTTTAAATTACCATATGTAATTCACTCGGAAATAAAATATATTAAAAAGCTTGTAGCTTGAGCTGTTTCATTGTAAATGGATCCTTTTTTTAGGTGTATCGGGTGTCAAAGTCTATAAGTCATCATGCAAGGTTTAGGACTACAATGGTGAGTGGTGGGGTACGCTTGAAGCCTCAGGAGGACTCGTTGAATGCCCCAGTTGACATGGTTGTGGGGACCCCTGGTCGTATTCTCCAACATATTAAGGATGGAAACATCGTTTATGGGGATATTAAATATGTGGTATGTGCTTCTTTCATACCAGATATGTAATTGTATGTGTAATTTCTGTTGCATTTGTAGTACTGAACTGCTGAGTGCCCAAACGAGAACAAACCCACAAATAACTAAATTCAACTTAACCCTATCTTACTGCATTTTAATCCTTAACTGTGCTAGTCAGCCAGAGACAATTCTCACTTGTACACTACTAAGGTGCATAATTGCCCTCTGTTTTATATTATTTGATTGTTTTTTTTTTTCAGTTTCTTTAATTTGTTATCATCTGTAGGTTTTGGATGAGGCAGATACAATGTTTGATCAAGGTTTTGGTCCTGATATTCGAAAATTTCTGGCCCCGTTAAGGACTAGAGCTTCAAAATATGGTGATAAAGGGTTTCAGACTGTTCTCGTCACCGCCACCATGACAGAGGTGATTGTCTCCTAGATACTGCTTCTATCAAATCTGTAATTTCCAAACAGTAATATTTTGTTTTCTCAGTGGTGAGGTTTTACTATCTGGTAATTTTGTTTGTAAATCCAATCATATGGTAATTACTCTATCATTCCTTGGGGCTAATTTCATTTCTATCTCCACAAAAATAAAGAAGTGTGCAACATATAGGTGTTTCACTGCTAATCTCAACATATAAGGGTGAAGAAGAATGTTATCCTATTTCTATGAAGATGTTAGGTGGTGGAGATATAGATGATGAATACCATGTTTAGAGGGGCATATTTTCTGTTTCTCACTTTTACAGTATTTTTAATTAGAAGTTATTGCCTTTTCAAATTATTATAGGCCGTACAAAAACTGATAGATGAGGAATTTCAAGGAATTGTGCATCTGCGAACCTCCACATTTCAGAAAAAGGTGGCTTCCGCAAGGCATGATTTCATCAAGGTTGCTGGGTCCGAAAACAAGCTTGAAGCACTTCTTCAGGTAATTTCTCTTTGATATTTTATCTCCAAAGGCCCTCTTTTGTTATATTGGATGAAGTACCCTTTTTTTCAAAAAATGGAACCATATCGTTAGTGGGGTACTAAACTACTAACATTGTTTGAGAAATTTCCAAATAATAAGGCCCTTTCTGAGTTAAAAATTGTTTTTTTTTTATCTAAAATATTGATAATCTAGGGGCTTGTTTTCAAACTTCTCTTTTTTATCTTAATAGTTTTATGAGGCATAGTGATTTTTTCAGATATGTAATTGTAACTTCCATGATTGTGTGCAGGTTCTTGAACCGAGCTTGTCCAAGGGAAACCGTGTCATGGTGTTCTGTAATACGTTAAATTCAAGCCGTGCTGTAGACCACTATCTCAGTGAAAATCAAATTTCAACTGTAAATTACCATGGCGAGGTGCCGGCTGACGAAAGGTTTTGAATGCTCAGCTACTTTGATTTGAATTTCTCTCTCTGTTTTTTTTTTTTTTTACAGAAAGCATGTCTGTTATGTTCTTGGTCTTCTGAACCTATAAACTGTGAAAATCATTTGTATACTTTTTCATAAGTTTAATATAACATATATTTGATTATGCTAAGGATCCCGTAAAATGACAACTTTTGAATACTTTCCATATCCAGAATATGTTCCATAGATTTAATTGCTACCATCAGGTAGCAGAACCCAGAGAAAAAAAAACAAGTTTCAATATGACATTGCTAAGCACAAGTCGCTGTGCAACCTGAAACTGTTAAAGTTTGCTCGGGGAGAAAGAAGGAACAATTTCATGTTTTCTCTTAGAAAACATCAAATATTATGTATAGCCTGCATTGTTTTTAAAGTATGCCGGTCTGCATAGGATGGTTTTCTTTGGCATCTTTTGAAACTGGGTACGGGAGGGATACATAGCATAACTTTCATTTTGTAGAGGATACTTGGTACGGTACTTTGTTAATTTATGTACCCCCAAGATCCCAGAAATAAACGAGGAAAAAATGGTTTCTTACTCTCTTTTTGAGTGTGTGTGTGGGGGGGGGGGGGGGCGCTCATTTTTATTCTCATAACTGTTAACAAAAATACAATGTGATCACTTGAATTGGGATATTGTGGCAGAGTTGAGAATTTGAAGAAATTCAAAAGCGAAGATGGAGACTGTCCCACATTGGTTTGCACTGATCTAGCAGCTAGAGGTCTTGACCTAGATGTTGACCATGTTATCATGTTCGACTTCCCTTTGAACTCTGTATGTACATTTCTTTGCATCTCCTGTTGTATTCTTCTGTTTTCTTCACTGTTATCATTTTCTATTATCTTTCCAGTATCATGAATTAACTATTATACAGTATTTGTTTATTACTCCGATGAATTTGTATGAAGCACGTAAAAAGAATAACATAAAACTGAAAAAAAAAAAAAAAGGAGTTGGCTAGTAATAGAGAAGTCTGATCCCAGTTACCTGTTGGAATTTGCCATTTGTGTCTAGTATAGTGTTACCATTCTGGTGCTGCAGTACAGTTTTAGTAAGTCTATATGTTTGATTTATTTTCAATTTCATGTAGTTTGATACGCACCTAAGCATCTTTTTTTTCTTTTTTTTCCTTATAAATTTCCTCTGTAGATTGACTACCTACATAGAACTGGAAGAACAGCCCGTATGGGTGCCAAAGGTAACATTTGCATATATCCTAACAACCTTTTTTATGCTGTTTCCTTGCAATTTATGTTACTAGTTTTTTCTTTTGTTGGTATGACTTGATGCGACTCTTTGGTGCTTATGTGCTTCATGTTTCCAATTTTGGAATTCAGGAAAAATAACAAGCCTTGTGGCAAAGAAAGATGTACCTCTAGCCACTCGAATTGAGGATGCCATAAAGAAGAACGAGAGTTTGGAAGCATTGAATGTCAATACTGTCAGAAAAGCAGCACCAGCATCCCCTTCCACAAGAAAAATCACCACACGAGGAAGGAATCCAAAGCTCATGAAAGTCAATACCACTATCCAAAAGGGCAAATCTGCTACTGGGACTAGGACCATGGCCAAAAATCCGAACAAGGTTGTGATTAAAAAATTTAATAAGGCATCTCCTAAATCTACTAAGGGTGATTCCAAGTATGCAAGTCCTAGAACTCCAAAAGATTCCAAGTATGCAAGCCCTAGGCCTCAGAAAGATTCCAAGTATGCAAGTTCCAGGCCTCCGAAAGATTCCAAGTATGCAAGTTCGAGGCCTCCGAAAGATTCCAAGTATGCAAGTTCGAGGCCTCCAAAAGATTCCAAGTCTACTAATGGTAGGCCTCCAAAAGATGATAAGTATGCAAGTCTTAGGCCTCCAAAGGATTCCAAGTTTAGAACAACAACCTTCGAGAGTAGAAAAGCTGATGGTGGTGGTAAGAGAAGCGGTGCCAAACTCAGTGTGGTTGGTTTCAGGGGTCGTAGTAGCTCTGGAAGGCACTCACAATCAGGCTACTAATCTTTTTATATGTATTACGTTTTAGGTCATTATTTTTTTAATCATAAACTGTGAATATTGGGAGCAAGCTAGCAAAGTGAATCTGTTTTTCTATGTGAAGTTACAACTCCTACTTTACTGCAATGGACAAGCTTGTGGTGCCAACAGAGTAGTAACTAAGAGAAGTTAGATAAGCTTTTAATTGTTCTGTTGTTAACTTGTGAGGCTTCATTGCCTTTTTTTTGTCTGGTTATCCATTTGTATTTTTGGGTGTAAAAGTTAGGTCATGTATTCAAATTGTGCAATGGCTTCCTAATATGGTGAAGGCCTTTATTTTGGTTTTATCTATCCTGTTGATTTTACTAAAACGAAATCAAAGCTTAGAATGTGAACCCAGCATAGAGTGCGTAATCCTATTACGCTGAACATTGTGCTAATATCTATGAACAAAAGAAAGTTGTGCAACCGAAAATTGTCGTGTTAAAAGTGAAAATTGTACACAGTTTCTTTGAGTCAATATCTAAATAGAAAAGTAATTATAGTTTGAGCTGGACTTATGGATTTTGGCTAGAAACTAATAAATGAATTTATATAATAATTGGGCTATTGTTTTGACATGTGAACTTGATCTTTGAATTCAACATTTTTATTTGAAAGTTTTTTTAATCGAGAATTGATATTTAAATAAAACAGATTTGTGGGCTGGATTAAAATGTAAAAAGACTAGTTAAACAAAAAAAATTATTTGTTTTCTGTTCTTTTAAAATTATTTGTGTTTACAGAAAAGCTGAGGGAGTACTTTAGATGTCAATTTTCTTCAGAATTACATTTACAAACATTTTTGAAACTTGTATGAGAAAGTGCATTTCTTCAGAATTACATTGAGAAAGTGCCTTTTGATAGCCCTCTGTTGTAACAGAATATTTCTGTTTAGATCCGAGGAGGAATGCACCGGCTCCTTGAATATTCGTGCAGAGTCTGATCGGACGGTGGGATCTAACCAGAAATATTATGTTACCTTAGGTGATATGAATTGAGCGAACTAAGCACTGAGCTCTGCAGCCATGGCGAGCCTCTTCTCTCCTTCCCTCTCTTTCTCTCTCCACCATTTCCCTAAACTCAAGTCCCCGAATCTTTCCAGGATCCTCCCTCCCAGAAGCAACCAACCCGCTCTTCTGAGAGTCTCAATTCGACATCACTTCAACTCCAATCTTCACAAAATCGCATGCACCAAGACCCCACAGTTTTTCCTCCAATCCATAGCCAAGAGCTCAGCATTGTTTCTTGTCGGGTCATTCCTCTTTTTGGGTCAATTCCATCTCAAACCCGTATTGGCGACAGTTACCCCTCAGAGTAGCAACATTTCTTCACCACTAGAGGAAAAATCAAACACCCGAAAAGAGAAGGAAGAAAAGGAAAAGAAAAATAAAAAGAAGAATAAGAAGTACGATGAGGTGTTGGATATGTATGAGAGGTTTTTGGACAAGAACCCAATGGATGTGGGGGCTCTAAAAATTGTTTTGTATGGGAAATTGAGAAAGGGAAAGATGGAGGAGGCACTAGAGTACATCAAAAGATTGGTATTGATTCGCACTTTCTGTACCAGATACGGGTAGTGTACCAGTCAGATCAGGAAATGAAATAGTACTGTAACTTTATGACTATTTTCTAGCCAAGGCCCCTAAATTAGGCACTGTTAGTGTTATATTATGTGAGAAACTATCTTGGTAAGTTACAGTCCAGGTCAAGTACTGGTATATATTTACTGGTACCTAAAAGAAATCTAACTGTTTTGGTAAACTTTTTACTTGCTGTGCTTCGACTTTTGTACAGTACCAATCTGGATCTGGTAAAGTACCCATATGCATGACTACACTAGTACTAGAAAATCCAGACCTATTCATTTCGTAGTCACATGTATTTTGCCAATTTTGGGACTAATAGTGTGGGTTATGTTAGGAAATTCTCGAGCCGGGAGATGTGGAGTGGCGATTACTAGAGGCGGTAGCATATGAAAGAATAGGGAAGCTGAGTAAGGCTAAAAAGGTTTACAGGGAAATCTTGGATGAGACAC
This sequence comes from Carex parvula, assembly GCA_025461045.1. Lineage (NCBI taxonomy): Eukaryota > Viridiplantae > Streptophyta > Magnoliopsida > Poales > Cyperaceae > Carex > Carex parvula. The sequence continues at coordinate 487,134 of JAJGRW010000259.1, forward strand.
CGCTTTTCACTAAAGCCCTCCATGTTAGTTTTAATTTTTGAAACAGTTGTGAAAAAATGTTAGCTTTCATGTGGGGTTAATTGAATGGCAATTGCATTTGGTTTGTGTTACTGATACTATACTTGTATGGTCAGGTTCATTACAAGTTAAAACTCATATGAGACTGGTACTGGTTAAGTCAAAATTTCTTTGCTCTTGCATTTTGTGACCATAATTGCCTTATTGATACAAGGCTAGTTGTGCCTTAAGAGGTCCAAAATCTAAGTAATAAATAAAAACAGGCATTTTGTCGGGATAATCTCGCTTTGTACCAGGACAGTCAGGTCGTAATCTCTCCTGGCTTATTTACTATTCAGTACAAATTCTCTATAACAGTTTGAAAGATCCTCAAATGCTATATGGTAAATTGAGAGCTTTCATTTCAGGGGTTAGCTATGGTAATGCACAAAAATCACGAAGGCCCAGCTTCTATTCAAATGCTAAATGAAGCCTTAGAATTAGCGTGTCGTGAGAATAGAGTCACTGAAGAACGCAATATCAAAATTTTAATTGCAATGATGCACATTGTCAAGGTATAGGTTATATCAAGTTAGTTTGATTGTTGTTATATAATTAATAATGTTATATTAGTCCTCATTACTATTATTACTGCCGTCCCTAGTTTTTGAATTTTTTCATATTTTCATTTTCCTTTTGTTGTATGCTTCGCAAGGGTGATTTGGATGGTGCCTTGAAGAAATTTGAAGATATGACCAACGAGGATCTAAAAGATTTTAGACCATACCTTTGTAAGGTAGCCCCTCCTTCCTCTCTACTGTTCTTTTCTTACAAAATATTACATGTAAAAAGAAAAGGAAAAATTGTCAATTTCACTAACTCTATTACAAAATACTATGATTCATTAATAAATAATTTCCAATTAATTTAAGTTGTTTTTATGTTTGATGTTGTTAATTAAGCATGAACATGAAATTTTCTTTTATCTGAAATGGCGTGCACTGTGCTTTTGGTACATAAGAGCACTAAATCGGAGCTCTTGCATACTAAAACAGATACTAGCCATAAATGTTAATTAAAATAAATTAGGTGTTAATCTCATTTTATCATGCTTTCCTATCAACAGGGGATAGTATATAGCCTTCTGGATAAAAAGAAAGAAGCAGATGAGCAGCTTCAGATATATAAAAGTCTCGTACCTGACGAGTTCCCGCAAAGAGGTTTCCTTGAAGATTGCATACGTACCGCCAAAACTAATTCTCGTGACCGGCTTGACAAAGATTTTTTCTCTGATTCTTCATATAAAACTTGATTTTGGGCATATTAATTGATAGGTGAGAAACTAGCTTATGTTGGCTATTATATATGTTATTTCTTTCTTGTGTCAAAATGACTTCTATTCATGAAACCTTTTTATCACAACAAACCTAAGTAGCTCTAATCACTGTAATTACTGTTAGACATCTCCAATGCCGGATGAGCTTTTGTGGTTATTAAATTTGTGGAGATGTAACTTTTAAGAAATATCACGAAAAGGCACAAGTTCAATTTTCTAATGGCCCAAAGAAAAGCCCAAAGACCAAATTCTAAAGTCTTTAGCCCAATGACTAAAACCCAAAGCCCGAAATCTATCAAGACACAAACCCCGTTCCCCTTCTCTCTCAGCGCCAGCGGGTTCACTTCTCGGTTCCCCTTTCTCGAAAAAAAGAAAAGAATCATTCCTACTTCTGGTGAAAGAGAAGCTACGGTTAGCATGTTTCGAAACGCTCGCGCGCTGCTCCGATTCTCCATTTCCAGATCGGCTTCGAAACAAGCCGCTCTGCCACGTGCATTTAACGCCCTTTCCGGCTATGCTCACCACCTGTTCGACGAAATTCCGCACATGCAAAGTCGTTCCCGGTCCCCAGTGTACCAGATTCAGGGACGGCTTTTCAGCTCCAATGGCGGGCCCCCCTTTGATTACAGCAAGGAGGTGAGTTCAATGTTGCTCTTCTTCTCCGTTCTCTTGGGTTCAGTTAATTTATAGTATGATATGATTTGTCTGGTAAGTAACTGTTGCGGCTAAACTTAGTTTATCAGGCCTAATGTGGTTAATCCCAAGGATATGTATTGACAGTCAATGTATTTGGACCTTTACTTGGGCAAACCAGGTGTTATCTCTGATTTGAATGTTGCTCTGGTACTGGTAATAGTAAAAGTTATCTCTGGGTTTCCAAAGGTTTCAGTGGAACTTGTCCAAGTTTCCATTAGTTAGTTGTGTGTGGTATACTTCAATATAGACAGAGTGGTATAATTAGTATTTAATACAGATCTGCCAGGTACAACTCCAAACCCTGATACTTGTATCCTCATGCACAAAAGTTTTTTCAACATAAATATTGTTTAATTTAACAAATCTCCTGATTTTATGAATTATTGTACCAGTCTCAGTTCAGAGCTGGGCTTGTACAGAGATGTTATCAGCCCATAGTTGGTCTTATCAATTCAAGTTTTAGCTTGTACTTGTAAGAAAACCACAGTTAACTTAGGTTTGTCATAAATTAACTAAACATAACTTTTAAGAAATGAAAAGTTATTAAAGAGGTCGACAATTTCTTTTTATTCATGTTTGAAGATTGACGAGATAAACATAAAGTTTGCGGAAGCCAGAGAGGAGATTGAGGCAGCAATGGATTCTAAAGAAACAGTCTACTTCAATGAGGAGGCTGAGTGTGCAAAAAATGCGGTAAAGGAGGTTTTAGATCTGTTACAGAAGCTTCTGGAAAAGTTGACAGATGAAGAGAAAGGTGCAGTTATGAGGTCAATGGGGCTTAAAATGGAACAACTCAAGGCCGAGCTAAACCAACTAGACGAGTGAAGCTTTTTTCAGGGTACTTTATGGTATGTTTACTTGGTCTAATTTTGAGACTTTTGGGGGTTCATTGAATCAAATTAAAACTTGGAGCTTATTTGTTAGATTAGTTTGGATGTCTCTTTTCTCAAAAGAACAGCACACTATGCTTAAATTTTTTATTTCTACGGGAATTGAGATAAAGCTTGTTATAATCCTAAATCAGAACTTTAGGGTTACTGTATGTCCATGAAGCTTAAACTTTATTATATTCTATTCTTTAATAGCGAGTGTGTCGTATCCAGCTAGTTCTCTTTTTGTACAAACTTTTTACTGCTACTATAATTTTTTTCTTTCTGCATTTGTTTCTAAATATTGGTTGTTGCTGGTGGTTTCTGAGGGTCAATTGTGCTGTTGTTTCTAATATAGTTGTTTTTGAATTTTTTAATAGAAGGTCGCCACTAGAATAAATTCTGTAGCACATTCTGCTGTTTATTCTTCATTTTTCAGAATTTGAGTTTTCAGGTGTTTTCTTTGCTACTTCCTTAACACAGGCATGTCGTCTATAGTCTGGGATTTTAGCACTAGCCATGTTTTTCTTGTGCATTTTTAATGTATTTTACTGTCCTCTGGGTCTGGTTCATGCTGCTTTTATTTAGGGGCCTGGCTGTCTAAAAAAGTGCAAATTAATTTGGGCCAAGCTGGCTGAAGATGTGATAAATTGGTAGGTGTTACTGGGATTGCATGCTTTTCTTGTTCGGGCTTCATAATTTGTTCATTGCACTATTGAGTTCCAATTTGAGGTCTATTGAATGGCATCTAAGGCATTATATTATTTGATTCTTAGTTGATGTAAAAGATGAGTGATGTAGTATTTGATTAATCAATTATTGTTTAGTTAACTAAAGCTTAATTAGTGCTTAATTTGGGCTGATTAGGCTAGCTTTGGAAATTTATAGATCTACGGACGTGCTATCTCAGTGTGCATCATTACTGCATATGATGATATTTTTCCAAGTAGCAAAATGTTGGTGTCTTGGAGATTGCTGAACCAGCAAAGTTCCAAAGTAGAATTAGGATTTCTTCAGATTTGATGCAAAATGGTAAAGGGCACTTATTTTACGTGTATATCCTGAAAACATTGCAGCTCTCAGTATGAAGTTAAGGAACAGATCAACCAACTGGTTGATAACTTCTTGCTTAAAATATGCTTACATCAAGTGATTGTTTGAAAGTGTCAAACAGCAGTACTAAAAAGTAACCACCATCTATTGTACCACTAGGCTTAATGAAAGACTAGTTGCAACTGTGGCTGTACATTTCTGTGTTTTGTTTGAATTTGGAGGTTAGAATTGTCTTAAGATTAATTTTGTTAACTTACTGTATGCTTATTTTGGTCTACTTTCATAGATCTTTGGTGTTTATTACTTGGGTGATTATTATTACTGTATGCTTATTAAAACTTGGATTGTTTCTGTACAAACCGATTGTCTAAAATCAATCACAAACAATTTCTTTAATCTCAAATGCCGGGTAATTAAACCAAAGTGGTAACTTACTTGTACAATTTAACTTGTCACAAGAAACAAAGAGTGAGCACATAAAAGCATGGAACTTGATAGAGAAAGAATTCTTATGTTGTAGGTGTATGTTTTATGATTCAATTTCTGATGTGATGAAAATATCAACTTGTCCTTTCATTGAAGTACTATCCCAATTATGTATGACAAACTTGCATTTGTTGTTTTGTTTGCAAAGAAATATAAGTTGAAAGGTGTCTGCCTATGTGATTTGATAGTGTAAGCATCTTCTTGGATGGAAAAAGACATTTGAAATTAAATATCCGATACCACTTGAGTAAGTTATGAAAATAAAATAGTACTAAAAGGTAGCACACATGCATCAAGGTGACCAAATCGAGGAATTACACGAAGGACTATATATTATAGGGGAAAATTAGTTATATGCCACCTGAAAACAAGGAAATTATGAATTTGCCACTCCACCTCAAAAGTGAATGATTAGTACCCCAAATTTGTCCTCAGAATAAACTAGATGTGTAAACAAAGTGCATATTTAAAATTTTGAGCAAAAACAATTATAAATGGTATGATCAAACCTGAACTGCCGACCTGGAATATTTGAAAATAAAAAGTCACAGCAGAAGTTACGTACAGGTTAGTTTATGAGCGAAAGGTGGGAGCAATCCATTCAAGAGTGGTATACGAAGTCTCGAACCTCTAATCTCGAATACCTAGATCTCTCAGATACAACCATAACTAACAAACACCTAGCCAACAACATTTCTGTCATATATGACAGATTAAACCTGTTAAGCCGAGTAAGCTTAAAGAATTTTAAGCAAACCCAAGAACAAATCTACTCCCTGGACCAGAAAATCCAAAAACTTGAACAAAACTTGAAAAACCTCACAATCCTATTAACAGAAAACCGTCCTTTAACAATATCAGAAGTCAAAACTTTGGTGACAGAGGTCACAAAGCAACCCAAACCCATTGAAGCGGAAGCCCTAAGAATTTCTAAATAACTCAACCAAAAACTCGAAAGAGTAGAAACCGTCCTCAAAAGAGTAGAGACCTGGGTTAATTCATGAGTGATTACACACTCACTCAAAACACCCAATTCTACAAACAAGCAGTAAAAGCAACAGACTCAATTGAGTCACCCGCGGTGGGCTTTGCGAAACCTTCTGACCTTCGTGGAGGCATCTCAGGCACAACCGCATTGATCAAACAGAACAACACTCAAATCCAGCTGCTAGTACAAGCACTAGAAGAGATCCGAAACCTTGGAGCAGAAGTTAAAATCCTTAAAGACCAAATCCAGAAACAAAAGGGTGTGCAACTGTCGAGCGAAATAACTGACGAACTATCAGCCAGGCTAGCCAAACTATCAATCGAATCCTCCAAGCAAAAGGAAAAGAAAGGGGTTTTCAGAGTTTTCAAAGACCCCTTTGTTATCCTCCAAGAAGAAAAACAAAAACTTAAATGATGGAGACATCAGGGAGGCCCAGTGTAACCCAAACCCAAACAGTAAACCCAGATGCACCATTATTTGAAGATCAGGTGCGTGAATACAGAAGAGGGCAAAGAAGGAGATATAATGCTCAAAGAAACCTGAGGAATCTTACCCGAACTATAACGGGTAGAAACCCCTACCAGATGACTCTGGAAGAACATGTGGATCCAGACACTCAGCTCAGAAGATCCCTGAGAGATCGAGCTGCTATAGTACCTGCCGAAGTACTATACAATTCCAGAAGAGACGACAACAACCACCGTGTCTATAACCATCTCTCTGAAGAGGCAATCCTCTGCACCGACAACCAACAAATCGACAGGCCATTTATACAACCCGAAAGCTATGCGGCCCTTAGGCAAAGTGGGATGCAATTTATCCACATAGGGGTCGCTCAAGTAAGGATACAAATCCTGCACAGACAAGATGAGGGCACCTCGGCGTTGGTCGTTTTCAGAGACAACAGGTGGCAAGGAGATCAGTCCATATTCGATACAGCAGAGATTGACCTAACAAGAGGAAGCCAGCTGGTATATGTTATACCGGATACTATGCAAACGATCGAAGATTTCTATAGAAACTTCCAGATATCAATCCTGACAAGGGGGTACCAAAACTGGCAGAATGGCGAGGCAAACCTCCTAATCACAAGAGGTTTAGTGGGAAGACTTTCCAATACATCGAATGTGGGATTCGCTTACCAAATAAGCAATGTTTCCGAATACCTGGTGAGCAGGGGAATACGAGCACTTCCGGGCAGGCGATACTCAGTGCAAGAAAATCAAGGAAGAAACTGGGTGGTAAGGCCGTCGCGAATTGATATTCCTATGATGCCTACAGAATTGCAGACCAATAACCTCCTCGATGGCAGAATCTCTATATCATTCCAAAATTATGTCCCAGCCCCTGATCACGAAGGCGATATACCCGATGACGATGAAGATGAAGTTAGGAGTGAGACAATTCTCATCCTAACCGAAGAAGAAAGCGATACCGAAGAAGAAGACGACTGGCAATACATACAGTACCTTGCTGGCCAGTCAGCACAACCACCTGACAATCCCCAACAAGAAGATTCTGTTCCTATTTGGGACACAGATCATGATGAAGAAGATACTGGCAGTACTGACAAGGATTGGGTCAATCCTTTTTCAGAGCGTGGTGGGGAGATGAATACTATTTTTATGATGAATGGTAACGAAGAAACCTTTGATTACCCACAATTCAAAAACCTATCTGAAGCGCTGAACGAGCATGCTTTTATGTCAAGTTCTTCTGCAATATCTCAGTACCAACCACCACAGGACCAGTCAATGAACATGCCCAGCTACCCTCCTGCGAGAAATACAAATGAAGCAAGACCAATTCCCACTTTTGAGGAACGAGTGCCCAGAGCAGGACGATTTCGCGGGGGCTATAACAATGAGATGTGGACACTACCATCAGCACAGCAACAGCAAGGTGCCATGTTTGTAATCCCTGATCAACTGGGGTTGTTCCATGATGCGTTTTCACGATGGGAGTCTATTACTCGAAACCATGTGGCTGAGAAAGGATTTACAGACCCCAGGGATAAAATAGAATATATGGAGAATCTATTGGGAGAAGTAGAAAAATTAACATGGGTCCAATGGAGGATGCAATTCCTCACTGAGTACGAGGCGTTGATAGCAGTGGCGGATGGTCGGGAAGGTACACAAAACATACTTTCCCAGATGGAGAAGAGTATTTTCACTAGAAGACCCTGCCCAAGGATCAACAGCTATCCAAGATCAAGCCTACAAAGACCTGGAGCGCCTCACCTGCGATAACGTTAAATATCTCATTCAGTATATGAACGAGTATTTACGATTAGCGGCAAAATCAGGGCGAATGTACATTAGCCCAGAGCTCTCAGAGAAATTTTGGTTAAAAATGCCTGGTGACCTTGGGGCCAGAATAAAAACAATGTTCGAAGAGAAATACCCTGGTCTCACGGTGGGGGTAATTCCGAGGGTACTGTTTGCCTATAAGTATCTGGAGGGCGAGTGCAAGGATGCTGCTTTCAAACGATCACTCAAAGACCTCTCCTTTTGTAGCCAGATCCCAATTCCTGGCTATTACCGAAAACCAGAAAAGAGATACGGCCTGAGAAGGTCAAGAACCTATAAAGGCAAACCCCATGAGTCTCACGCTCGAATCGAAAAGAGAAAACACCTTGTTAGGAACAAAAGGTGTAAATGCTACCTATGCGGGCAAGAAGGTCACTTTGCGCGAGAATGCCCCAATGATAGAAGAAACATTAAGCGGGCAGCAATCTTCGAAGGGCTTGATATACCAGAAGATTGTGACATAATATCAGTACAAGAAGGGGAAGGCCAAAGTGATGCTATATTTAGCATTTCTGAAGGAGAAGATGGAGAGATGGAGCTACAGCAAGGCGTACAAACCCTACAGCTGAACTCTCTCTTTATGCTCGGAGAGGAAAATTCAGGGTACAGACCGAGAATAAAATTACCCGAGAAACAGATGAGCTGCCAACACCAATGGCTTCATAATCAAGTCATCAAGCAACCATTCAAAACAACATGTTCCTGTTGCGCTAGAGAAACTATAATCCGTGCTATAATACATTGCTCAGATTGTGGAGTAACAGCATGTAACCTGTGCGGCCCATTCTATTTCAAGGAAGGAGTACCCGTCACCCCAACAACCGCACCAGCACAAATCAACCTTAGAACACTAGTCCAAGAGCAGAGAGACTACATTGTCTGGTGCGAAGCTGAGATGGAAAGGCTGCAGAAGGAGGTTGACCATTACAAGAAGAGGTACGAAGACCTCCTTGAAGAACACCTGAAGGGAGAATTCGACAGCCTAGAGCCAGATAAGAAGCAAAAGGGCGTTAAGAGTAATGATTCAACCACCACCACCTTGAATGTCTCAATCCCGCCACTTCAAGCCCATATCCACCCATCAGGAACAATACAGCTCACAGGAGGCGCTCTAAATCATCCCTTACACACCTCCAGTCCGGTTCCTCCAAAACCTCTCCCTACTCTATCTGCTGATGGGCCATCGATCAATGAAGACGCAAACGTCCTCAATGGAGAAACAGTCTATAACACTAGTGGTAATCCATCCACTGGAAGAATTATCAAAAATAGACTATACAACCTAGAAGTGGAGCTCGATATTCCTGGAGTTCAAAGACTCAAAATAAGAGCAATCCTAGATACTGGTGCCACAACCTGCTGCATAGATCAAGGGTCAGTACCAAAGGAAGCTCTTGAAGAAAATACCTTTGTAGTACAATTTACAGGGGTAAACTCCACTCAAACCGCCAACATGAAGTTAAAATATGGTAGAATGATTATTGGCGAAAACCAGTTCCGCATACCATACACCTATGCTTTCCCAATGAAGTTGGGAGGGGAAATACAAATGATCATAGGGTGCAATTTTATACGCTCTATGCATGGGGGACTGAGGATAGAAGGTGATACAATTACCTTCTACAAAAACCAGACAGTCATCAATACACAACCACAAGCGAAGGTCCTGGCCATAGAAGAAGTAAACCTTCAAGACCTGGAGTACATACAACTCCAAGAAATGGTCCATTACAATTTTGGACAAACATCATCAAACTTCATTACAAAGTTTGATCAAATACTAAGAAAGCTAAAGGAGGCCGGGTTCATTGGCGAAAATCCTTTGCAACATTGGAGTAAAAATAAGATCGTCTGCATGCTGGATATCAAGAATCCAGACTTCATCATTGAAGATAGGCCCTTAAAGCAGGTCACGCCACTGATGAAACAAACCTTCAGCAAACATGTGGAGGCCCTGCTGAAACTCGGAGTAATACGACCCAGCAAGAGCAGGCACCGGACAACGGCGATTATTGTTAATTCCGGTATATCAATTGATCCGAAAACCGGAAAGGAGGTAAAAGGCAAAGAACGTATGGTATTTAATTACAAAAGACTTAATGATATAACTGAAAAGGATCAATATAGCCTTCCTGGAATTAATACCATCATGAGAAAAGTAGCTAATAGTAAAATCTACTCTAAATTCGATTTAAAGAGTGGATTTCACCAAGTAGCTATGCACCCAAATTCAATCGAATGGACGGCATTCTGGGTGCCCGATGGGCTATATGAATGGCTAGTAATGCCGTTTGGGTTAAAAAATGCTCCAGCAGTGTTCCAAAGGAAGATGGATCATTGCTTCAAAGGCACTGAGAATTTTATTGCAGTTTATATTGATGATATCCTGGTATTTTCTCAGTCCGAAAGAGAGCATGCAGAGCATTTAACAATAATGCTCACAAAATGTGAAGAGCATGGCCTTGTCCTAAGCCCAACAAAAATGAAAATAGCCGTTCCTCAAATAGAATTCTTAGGGGCGGTAATAGGCAAGGGTACTATTCAGTTACAGCCGAATATTATCACAAAAATCGAAGAATTCAAAGAAAATGATCTCACTCAGAAGTCTGGTATGAGATCTTGGCTAGGGCTCCTCAATTATGCCAGAAGCTATATCCCGAACCTCGGGAAACTTTTAAGCCCTTTATATGCAAAAACCAGCCCAACTGGCGACAAACGATTGAATAAACAAGATTGGGAGCTAATTCGCGCAATAAAACATCAGGTCCGAAACCTACCTGATCTCTGCATACCCCCAGAAGAATGCTTCATTATAATCGAGACAGATGGATGCATGGATGGATGGGGAGGTGTATGCAAGTGGAAGCCAAAGAGGTATGACCCAAAGAGCACAGAGAAGCCGTGCGCCTATGCAAGTGGCAAATTCAACCCGCCTAAATCCACAATAGACGCAGAGATCTTCGCGGTCATGAATAGCCTGGAGGCACTAAAGATCTACTACCTCGACAAGAAGGAATTAGTGATACGCACTGATTGTCAGGCTATCATTAGTTTCTTTAATAAATCTAACGTTAATAAACCGTCAAGAGTGCGATGGATCTCGTTTACAGACTTTGTAACGGGATCGGGGATTAATGTTCAGTTCGAGCACATAGATGGGAAGGACAACCTTTTGGCTGACTCCCTATCACGGTTAATGTTTTAATTGATGCAGGATGGCCCAATCAGGAAGCATTAGATGTTCTGGACAACCTAGCCGGGGCTCTTCACGAGAACGAGGAGCATCCCAACCAGGAGGTTCAGGAGAAAATGTCCCAAATAATCCTGCAAATCAGCCACTCGTTTGCCAGTACAGGGATCTACTACGGCAATCCGACGAAATCCATACCTTGGAAAGACGAAATGAGCTTAGGCTCCAGCTTCGAGCGATAGAAAACAAAATAATTTCAAGAGCACTTGAGGGGATTAATGATTTAATAAAAATTCAACAGATGAAGGAATCCCAATGTTCTAAATTCGCAACAAAGGACAATTACTGGGGAGATTGGTTGCCTCAAGTCCAGCAAACTCTTACTAAGCTTCAAAAGGCTTACCAAGGGTTTAAACAGCTGATCCGTGAGGTAAAAGTGTTCCATATGTAAGTGTATTTTGGACCCTACCACTATAGGGTATGTATCATAAGGTGTGTTTTGCTTTTTAGGCCTGCTTATATTGGCCTCTGCTTTTTCTTTAGTGTGGGCCAATAATTGGCCAGAATATTTACTTTCGGTGCATTATAAGCATTCTTTTTCTTTTTAGTGGGAGACAAAAGTTTGTGGAAATCTTTTAATCACATGCGATGGGGCCCAATGAGTACCCGATGTGATAATTGAGATTCCATCTTGAGTCTCTATATAAGTGTGAGTTTTCAGAGTTGAAAAACAAGCTGAGAACCAGCAAGTTTTACTTCTCTCTCTTTCCTTGTAAACATTCCATTTAATAAAATTTCCGCTTGTGTGCTTTCTTACTTCCCATGTTCACAGTAGCCCGTTGAAGTTTGAAAGCTCTTCCCGATCGATCCACACCTGGTATCAGAGCTAAGGTCTGTTTTTATTCATGGCTTTCTAAGTTTCTTTGTATTCTAGGACGGTAGCTAGGGGGAGATCATACCAAAATCATGAAAATGTTCAAAATCTAAGTATAATTATACAATTTAAAGGCTTTTTTTTTAAACAATATTAACCCAAGGATATTAGCTTATAGGGCTTGATTTTCGAGAAATATAGCCATACCAAAAGAATCATCCTGCCGTACAGTACCCTAAGAAGTGGGGAAGATTACGGATTAACACGATGAGGTGAGGTATAGCTAAATTTAGTAGAAAATATCGCCCCAAAGTTAAGAGCAAAGGTTGATATTCTAAAAAAAAAAAAAAAAAAAAAAAAAAATATATATATATATATATAATTTAACATCTGGGTGCACAGATTGGGGATGTTGTATCATTAATCCTAAGGAATATTCTCTCAGAGTGGCAAAAATCTAATTTTGAAGTTTTTGAGTGGCATAAAACGAAGAGCCCCTATATTATAGAGTCTGGCTAATATTATAATATGAGTGTCATTTCAGTCTATGTAACACTAACTCCAAAACCTATCAAATCGACTTCAACAGTTAATTCAAACTGTTCAAACCGATCTAATTCATTAGTTATGCATTTACATACAAAATTTATAATTTTTTGAATTTATTTAGTATCAAGTTAAGCGGTCAAATGTGTGAGTTTTTAAGTTAATTTTAATACATTTATTTTTCAATATTTTTTACAGCTTGATTTGATACTAAAATAACTCGAAAATATAAAAACATTGCATGTAAATGCATCACTCATAAAGTAAATCGGTTTGAACGGTTTGAATTAGTCGTTTAAAGTCTATTTAATCAATTTTTGAGTTAGTGTCATATGACACCGATGTCATATGACACCGATGTCATACTAGTCGGACTCTATATTATATCCGTTTTATTTATGAGTGGTACATCATTAGTACTTGTGCACCTGGAAATAATGGATTTTACTATGTTCTGAAGTTTGTGAAAGATAGTATTGGAATTATTGAATATTACTAGACAAAAAGCTTCAGAATTTGGATTTTAGCAATTAAAGTACTTGTATGTGATACTGTATGTTGCAAGTAGGATTAACTGCTTTAATTATGTCCTATCTTTGATTATTATTTAATTAATACATCCTTCGAGGCTTAGAGCTTATCATATAATTAAGGTGCATGCTTTGGCTCTATTCTACTGTAACTAAGCAATATTTTGTTGTTCTGTATAACACCGTCCGTTACACACACACACACACTCAAACACCCACTCACACACTAGATTGTACGGGTAAGGATTTTGACAGAGGAGTTTTGGCTTCATGCAGCGCACAGACAACAGAATTAAAACAGTTGTGCATAGAGTTTGTGCGTTGCATGAAGCCAAAACTGCTCTGTCAAAATGTAGTAATATGTATTTAACAATTGCATCCTCTGTTTTTTTTTTTGGTTTATCAAAACAGAACTTATAGGTCATACTGTTATAGCCAAGACAGTGAAAGATAAATAACAGAGATATTTGTGCTCATCTTTATTGCTACCAAATAAAAAATTATAATTTCACTGCACATCCAAGGGCGGATTCAGGATTTTGGTCAGGGGTAGGCACAAAATACTAATAAGAGTACAATTTTTTTTTTTACTATGTAATCTCATGAGCTGGAGTACAAAATGCAAATTTTTTGGGCCAGAGTTGGGCACGATTTTGAGTCAGAGGTAGGCACAGTCTAAAAAATACACTGGCATTAAATTTTTTTTCGAATCCAGGAATAGGCAAGTGCCTACCCCTGAACCTATGTGGATCCGCCACTGTGCACACCTATTAATTTTGTTGTCCATATTTATCTAGATTTATCTATACACATCTCAAATACAGAAACATAGCTTACTCGTTTTGAGTAATAATTACACTTCTTTTTCTTTTTTTCGTATGTTTCACCAACAACAAATTAAAAACCCTAAAGCCATTCTTTCTTTATCTCATGAGAATTAAAGAACAACAACCAACCTTCACAGAAACGCCAACAGAAATTATTATCCAACTTAATTATTACTTAGTGCCTTACTCAAAGTGATACTCTCGGTCTCACTTGCACCTTGAGACCATCTTGCATGTGAAGTATTATAGAAAATTTAGGTTTTGCCACAAACCCTGGTACCACCTCGATGTGGTACTGGGTCAGAATGGCCGCGACCACCGCCTTCATTTGTGTAAATGCCAAATCCTTGCCCAAACAAGTTCTTGGTCCAGAATTAAATGCCATGAACTTGTAGCTCGGCTCATGCCGTATCTTACCAGATTCAGATAACCACCTTTCGGGCCTGAATTCCAGGCAATCTTTCCCCCATATACCCTCCATTCTCCCCATGGCATATATAGAGAACATGATTCTTCTTTTACGGCTAACTGGGAAGCCGCTTGGCAGTATGTCAGGCTTGATAGCTCCCTTGTGCTCAAAAGGTACTGGTGGATATAGCCTCAGCGACTCGCACAGCGCTGCATGCATGTATACCAGCTGCTTGATCTCAATTACACTTGGAAAAGTAGGGTTTGCTGGTGCACATGCCTTGAGTTCTCGCAAAATCTTTTCCTCTACATGTGGGTTTTTGTGCAAGAGATAGAAGAACCATGTTAGCGCTGAGCTAGTCGTGTCGCGACCAGCCACCATGAGATTAAATGTGGTGTCCCGGAGAAACTTGTTAAAATCTTCTCCTTCTTTACCGACTTCATTTTGGCAATCTAAATACGAACTCAGCAAATCAGCGGTGCGATCACTTTCTTCACCTGATCGAGAACTTATTATCTCTTTCCTTTTCGCTACATATTGGGCTATGACTTGATCTATGACATTCCAGGCCATCTGCATCCTTTTGTGTGTCCCGAAATTATATTTCTCCTGGAGTAGCAAATACTGGTAAGGCACCACATGACGGTAGAAGAGTATTTCCTCTACCTCATCCATAGCTTTAGCAAACGGTACGGTTGGGAAATCCAGTGCAAGGCAACCAGGGTCGAACCCGAATGTGAAAATGGAAGTTATGTCAAAACTTAGCCTTAAGAACACGTCTTGCATGTCCACAACCTGACCTGACTTGGCTAGATCTCCTAGCAGTGGTAACATGCAATTTCTAACTTGTCCTTGGTGGACCGGTACGCAAAGTTCCGAAATTTGGTATCAGTCATCAGCGCGTGAGCCTTTCTTCTCTGGAAGGCCCATGAATCAGAGTCGGCATTAAATATGCCATCTCCTAACACCTCAAATATAACTGCAAACTCCTTGCCTTTCGGGTAGTTTGCGAACTGGGATGTGAACACGTGGCTCACATTAGCAGGGTCGCATGTCAAGAGGAAATCGATAGGCGTACCTAGCGGGCCCTTCAAGATGTATGTGTACCCTTTCTGGCGAAGCATGTCGGTGCTCCAATCATGTAAATCGTCATAGTGAAGTAAGACATGTGGTAGTACGCCGACAAGAGGGAAGTTGAGTGGTAACTGGGCCCGGCGGTACAAGAGACGGAGGAGGAAGAAGGAAAGAAGGGCTAAGAGGAGCTCAGGGTAGTGGTTTTGTATTAGGTTAAAAAGCATGAGGTAAACTGATGATATGATGTTCTCTAGTTTAGGCGTCATTGTTTAGGGGTGTTTGGAGTAAGATGTGTTTTGTTTTTTAAATTGTTGCAAGGTATGAATGAGCGGAGGAGAATGGAGGTGTTATGCATATTTATAGAAAGGAGAATTATGATTTTTTTTAATCTTTTTGTTGGGGGTAGGGGAGGGTTGATGATATCATCATATTCATATATCTACGGTTGGTGCATAAACTAATTTATTATTATCCAAAGTTTTTTTTTTTTTCTTTTGAGCATTGATGCTGCACCTTAACTTTGGTTATGGTGTTTTCAATGGAAATGTATTTGGGGTTTCTTTAATGGGGATTGTAATTAACTTTTTTCTTGATAGTACTTCATAATTGTCCCCAACTATTATTCAATGACAAGGACATCGACTTAGTTGCTTGCATTGACTTTCAACTAGGTTGAATTTTTGTAGATTTGTAAAATAATCTTCTTGATTTCCATGGAAGAGAATTGTACAATTGGTTCGTCTAAAGAGTGTCATGATCGATGTGAGTTTTGATTCCTGAAGATAAATATATCAAAGGTGTCCCTTTCATAGTTCAAACTATTAAACATGATATTTATGAATCAATCGGTTTACAATCTATTGATTTGTGAATATATATATATATAAAATCAATTAATGATAAAACTTGTGCAAGTAGTAAAACTTTTAGGAGTAAATTACGGAAAGCAACAATTCACCTGCAAGTAAGAGTGTAAACGGTCGGATACGATCGGATAGGATGAATCATATCCTTATCTATTAGAATTTTTTGGATACGGATTTGAATATATATAGTCTTGGATACTAAAGGGATATGAATAAGGATTGCATATCAGAGGAATACGAATATGGATATGAATATAATTCGGATATTAAAAATAAATTACTAATGTATATTCTAGCAAAAATAACATCTAAATATAATTTTTTTTTATTCATAAATTAGAACCAGTGTTTTAAATAGCTAGCTATAGTTTTTTCAGACCATAAAAGTCAAGTTATAGGATAAAAGTGCACTAATTCAGTTACGACTGCTATAGCTGTGTAATAGCTGACTGCTATTACCACTACGCGCTATTGTTGACCGCTATGTTATATGAGTTTTTTTTTGCAATTTACACGGGCCTCTGTGCTTCTATTTCTATTTGTAATTTAGTCTCTCCTTCTATATCGAAAAATATTCAAATATTAATTCTTCCATTTACTAGTTTTTTTTGTGTAGTATTCACTTGTAAATTATTGTCTTTTGTTTCAATTGAAAGTTGATTTCGATTATTATAATATGTAAAATAATCAAATAGATACTGACTTCGTTTCACTTATAAAATTAATTGCTCTTCATCTATTATAATATGTAATACTATGAAGTATGAACTAATAAAGAATGTTACCTTGTAGATTTTTTTTTCTTATTTGCATGATTGAAAAAAAATATAGACTTAGATTAGTTGTCATTTGATTGTCACCCCCAATTCTCCAATATTGAAAATGTTGATAATGTTGATAATTAGTATAAATACAGAATATAATTTTTGAAATGAAAAAAAAAAATGCTATTCACGATAGTTTTCGCTATAGCTACACTATTTGCAATAACATTTTTTTTTAGCCTATCCGTGATGACGCGATAATCGCTATTTAGAACCTTAATTGGAACTAATATTTTTCATAATAAATTTGTTAATTTCAAAACATATATCATATTACCAAAACAATAGTCACTAACCATGTCGACATGATTAGTAACTATTGTTTTGGTAACATGATATATGTTTTGAAACCAACAAATTTATTATGAAAAATATTAGTGTTATATTGTTATCAGAATATACCAACCCAAACTTGATAATATTTTTTCTAAGCATATAGGATAAAAATAAATAAAAGAGTATTGAACGAGTTGCATCAACGATCATGCAAATTCAACTTCTTCTAAACCAACAACATCTTAATTTTGTTTCTACTTTCTCAACAAAACCATATATCAATACTATGCGACAAAAAATATAAGTAATAAATCATTGGTATAAAAAAAACACAAGTAATAATTCATTAGTATGTATATGCAATTTAATAGATTAGTTTAAGAACAATGAGTACTCTTGTTGTGGTTTAGGGGTGTAAATGGACAGATATAGATAGTTAATTAGTTATGGATAGTTATACAGATAGTTAGAGATCAAACTATATCCTTATATGTTATAATTTTTCGGATACAAATAGAAATAATTTCGAATATGAATACGAATAAGATAATTTAAGTAATTTTTCGGATTCGATTATAATATCCGATCCGTTTACACCCCTACCTGCAGGACGGTTCTGTTACTGCACTAAATAACTACGCTATATATCTTTATAAATAATGTAATTAATTTGTGAAAAGAAAAAGGTGTAACATGTTATTAACTACTGAAAGGTAGGTGTGCTTCTTTACTTATAACTTTCGCAATGTAATTAATTTGATATGAACAGTTGTATTTTAGTATTTAATAGTGTCGGATACAAGTTCATGCACTGCTCATACGGAAGCTACACGGTTAATGAGGATACATGTGCATGCATGAATCATGATTCATGATGCATCTCTATACGAAAGCTGGCTAGCTACACGGTAATAGCTACTAGCCTCACCGCATCCAATCCTTCCTTCACTTTTTTAAGATAAATGAGAGGGTTGAATTTTTCTACTTTAAATGTTTGTAATAGAGGAAACATTATTATTCTTAAGTCACTAACTAGATTAAAAATTGGTTCTTAATTATAGCCAAAAAAAATTATTAAAAAAAGAATTTATTCATATTTTGTCCCTATAACATTCAATTTATTTTCTTTAAAATTGACATTTTTGACAATTACTTGTAATTATTGTTGCTCAGTGCTTGCAGAGTTTTAATTTTTAAATGCATACTTTTGAAATATTAAATTTAAATAAGCATATTATTTTAACTTATATTTAGGTTTTTGTTCCTAATATTTATAAGCTTTACATTATGCAAAAGCATATAATATCTTTTATATATAAAAATATATTATCGGAAATGATTTATTATTACACGTGCAAAATAGTTCCTCACAAAATTAAGTCCGAAATGTAATTATATCATCATTTTGATAATCCGCATATATAAATAATTTAGAAAAACTCATATTTTTAAAAATTAAAAATAATCATATCATCATTTAATTTTTAGAAACATTACTGTACTATACACAATTAAATTATTTAGATTAAAATTGAGTTCTTAAAAAACAAATAATTTATTTGCTGTTTTGAAACAGCTGGGATAAATTGATGGATGCCAAGTCAATGCGTCAACTTAAGTTGAAGTTAGTTCAATTTGCACTCGTAAAAATGTATTGATATTTGATAAGGTCAGGTTGAGGAAAAAATAATAAGAAGAAATTAAGCATGGCAGACCAATTTTCAATTTTCTCAATGTAACCTTGAGTTTGTCAAATAATAAAATCTTGGATGCTTACTACATTATTTTTTTATAGGCTCAAAAAATATACTTTTTTCGGTAACTTAGGTTTAACCAGTTTTAAAAATTTCTAAACCGAACCAATCTATTTAACCGAAAAAAATGAACCGCTTATTTTGAACTTTCTCGTGATTTGAATTAAATCAATTAAACCAATTAAATCCGACTTGATGAATACCCAAGCTGCATGGATGCAAAAATTTAGACATGATTGGGAAAATGAAAATTTGATAGGGAGGGAGGACTAGAACTACGGTGTTCCTAAGTTCACCATGTTTATTTGTAAACTCAACTCTAAAATCTATCTAATTGACTTTAAATAACGAATCCGGACAGATGAAACTCATCTATCTTACGAGTGATGTGCCTACAAGCAAAAAATTTAAACTTTGGAATTAATTTAGTATAAAGTCAAGCGGTCAAAATTGGAGGTTTATAAATTAATTTTAGTACATTAAATTTTTGAACGTTTTTTTACCACTTGACTCTATACAAAATTAATTTAAAATTTAAAATATAATTGTTTGCATGTAAATGCATCACTCGTAGGTAGATGGGTTTCAACAGTTTGAATTCATCATTTAAAGTCAATTCAATATATTTTAGAGTTGAG
The DNA here is from genome assembly GCA_025461045.1 of Carex parvula. Lineage (NCBI taxonomy): Eukaryota > Viridiplantae > Streptophyta > Magnoliopsida > Poales > Cyperaceae > Carex > Carex parvula. The sequence goes on from JAJGRW010000259.1 coordinate 506,679, forward strand.
TTCACCGAAAAACTTGTAAACTTAGGAACACCCTAGTTCTACTCGATAGAGTTATGATCTAGTGATATATGGTGAAATTTACCCTCAACCAACATAAATGTCAATTTAGCTCGTTGTATGTCATTTTGTCGTAGTACATATAATTTAATTAGCTCGTGTTGCTTGCCATTATTCTTTTATTTACTAACTTTATGTTCAGTTAAGCTCAAACTCTCTGAACATATTTTCTTTTCTTCTGCTTTTTTGTTATAATTTTTTTATCATTCAATTATAAAATTATTGGGATTTTTCAAATAGAATGTACCAACATTTTCTTATTTTTAAATAAAGATAGAAATGGTCTCTCAACTTTAAATAATAGATAATATAACACCAATTTCATTGGAAACTAAAAAACATCAGGGCACACCTTAATTTCTTCTGAAAAGTGAAAAATAAAAATAAAAATCTCTCCGTACAACGAAATTTCATGATAGTACGGTCTCTCAATATACTTCAAAAAATCATATCATCATTTAATTTTTTTCTAAAAAAATAATAATATGTCAATAGACTTAATTTTAATTTTTAGAAACATTACTGTACTATACACAATTAAATTATTTAGATTAAAATTGAGTTCTTAAAAAACAAATAATTTATTTGCTGTTTTGAAACAGCTGGGATAAATTGATGGATGCCAAGTCAATGCGTCAGCTTAAGTTGAAGTTAGTTCAATTTGCACTCGTAAAAATGTATTGATATTTGATAAGGTCAGGTTGAGGAAAAAATAATAAGAAGAAATTAAGCATGGCAGACCAATTTTCAATTTTCTCAATGTAACCTTGAGTTTGTCAAATAATAAAATCTTGGATGCTTACTAAATTATTTTTTTATAGGCTCAAAAAATATACTTTTTTCGGTAACTTAGGTTTAACCAGTTTTAAAAATTTCTAAACCGAACCAATCTATTTAACCGAAAAAAATGAACCGCTTATTTTGAACTTTCTCGTGATTTGAATTAAATCAATTAAACCAATTAAATCCGACTTGATGAATACCCAAGCTGCATGGATGCAAAAATTTAGACATGATTGGGAAAATGAAAATTTGATAGGGAGAGAGGACTAGAACTACGGTGTTCCTAAGTTCACCGTGTTTATTTGTAAACTCAACTCTAAAATCTATCTAATTGACTTTAAATAACGAATCCGGACAGATGAAACTCATCTATCTTACGAGTGATGTGCCTACAAGCAAAAAATTTAAACTTTGGAATTAATTTAGTATAAAGTCAAGCGGTCAAAATTGGAGGTTTATAAATTAATTTTAGTGCATTAATTTTTTGAACATTTTTTGACCACTTGATTCTATACAAATTAATTCAAAATTTTAAATTTTTGCATGTAAATGCATCATTCGTAAGATAGACGGTTTCAACAGTTTGAATTCATCATTTGAAGTCAATTTAGCTCGTTGTATGTCATTTTGTCGTAGTACATTTAATTTAATTAGCTCGTGTTGCCTGCTATTATTCTTTTATTTACTAACTTTATGTTCAGTTAAGCTCAAACTTTCTGAACATATTTTCTTTTCTTCTGCTTTTTTGTTATAATTTTTTATCATTCAATTATAAAATTATTGGGATTTTTCAAATAGGATATACCAACATTTTCTTATTTTTAAATAAAGATATAAATAGTTTCTCAACTTCAAATAATAGATAATATAACACCAATTTCATTGGAAACTAGAAAACTTCAGGACACACCTTAATTTCTTCTGAAAAGGGAAAAAAAAAAAAAATCCGTCCGTACAATCAAATTTCACGTAATAGTACGGTCTCCAATATACTTCAAAAAATCAATTGCAAGAACAAGATGTTATTTTTTGTAAGACAGAGAGAAGAGATTAAGAAAACAAATTGTATTTGCAATCTTATTTTTATGATTACAAGTGTCTTATTTATACTTACAAGGAAATAAAAAACTAGCCGTTATAATGCACTATTCTCTATTGCTATTAATTACAAGACACTATTTCATATTCTATTAATAATGGTACACTATTCTCTATTATAGTAAATAAACTAGCTGTTATAATTTGATTTCTATTTTATATTTTAACACTCCCCCTCAAGCTTGGAATGTATATATCGTACAATCTTAACTTGCTTGTAATTTTCTCAAATGGACTCGGATCCAAGCCTTTGGTGAAGATATCCACAAGTTGATCTTCACTTTTTACATATGGTGTTTCAATTTTCTTTGCTTAACATTTTCTCTAATAAAGTCCACTCTATATGTTTTATTCGCTCATGAAACACGGGATTTGATGCTGTGCCGTGCTAAATTGTTGTCGCAATACATTTTCATAGGTTCTTGAGTTTTGAATCCCATGTCTGATAGGAGTTGCTTGATCCACGTCAATTCGCTTGCAGTTGATGTCATGGCACGGTATTCAGCTTCGGCGCTTGATCGTGCTACAATATTTTGTTTCTTGCTTTTCCATGTGACTAGATTTTCACCTACAAATGTGCAAAAATCGGTTGTCGATTTTCTATCAAAGCTTCCAGCCCAATCTGTATCGGAATAGCCATATATAATTAGAATTATTGTTTCATCCAAATGTCCTTACCGAGATTGCTTTTTAGATACCTCAAAATTTTATTTACAGCTTCTAAATGTGGTCTTGGTGAGTGCATGAACTTACTAGTTTGACTTACGGAGAAAGAAATATCCAGCGAGTGACCGTTAGATTGATTAATTTTTCTACAAGTCTTTGAAATTAGTTATGTCTTCTAAAGGTAAACCATCTTCACTATTTAATTTGTACTTGTTATCAATTGGAGTAGAGGCCGGTTTGCATCCTAATTTACGGGTTTTTTTTAATGAAATCAAGTGTATATTTTCTTTGGGAAATAAAGAGTTCTTTATCTGAGAAAGCTACCTCTATTCCTAAAAAATATTTAAGATATCCTAAATCTTTTTTATCAAAATTTTATTTTAGTTGTTTCTTAATTTTTTGGATTTGCTCTAAATTATTTCCAGTAATTATGTTGTCATCTACATACACTAAGATGAGAGCTGTATTGGTTCCATCCAGGGTTCTAAATAGCTAGCTATAGCGGTTTTTGACCTAAAAAGCTAAGCTACGGGGTAAAACTTCGCTAATCGAGCTACGGCCGCTATAGCGGTAATAGCGGTCCGCTATAGCGCGTAGCGCGTAGCGGAATAGCGGTCCGCTATGCTACATGGGCTTATTATTATTTATTTATTTTGCAATTTAAGTGGACTTTAAGGTCCAAAACGAAATTAAATTAGATGGATCTATAATATCAATAAACTTGAACAATGTGTGTTGGCCTATATCAATTAAATTATTTGTATCATGGGCTGTGCGTTGGGCTCTCCAGAAACTAAAACAAAACCTAGTTGTTTTTGTTACTTATGAGACTTTAGATATGTTTATTATTAGTAGAAATATAAAATAAAATTTTTGAAAATAGAAAAACGCTATGTAGGATAGCTTTCGCTATTGCTACGCTATTCGCGATAGCTTTTATTTTTGTCTCCCCGCTATACCGCTATAATCGCTATTTAGAACCTTGATTCCATCACAATTGGTAAATAAAAAGTGATTGACATTACTAATTTTAAAATTGTAAGAAATTAAATAAGAGCTAAGTTTGTCATACCATGCCCGTAGACATTGCTTTAATCTATAGATTGATTTATTTAGCCTACAAACTAAGTTAGAGTTGGTTTCTAATTTATGACCGGGTGGTAATGTCATATATACCTCTTCTTCAAGTGTTCCTTGAAGGAATAAATTTTTAACATCCATTTGGTAAAGGTCCCAACCATTGTTTACCGCAATGAAAAATAAAATTCTCACGTTATTCATTTTTGTCACCGGTGCAAAGGTTTTGATTATAATCGATGCCATAGATTTGGATAAATCTTTTAGCTACAAGTCTTGTTTTACATTTCTATGGTACTATCACTATTATATTTGGTTTTATATACCCATTAAAAACCAACAGGTTTTTTATTTTTTGATAGTGGAACATTCTTCCCAGTTTCATTTTGTTCTAAGGCTTTTAGTTCCTCATTCATAGCCTTCCATCAAATTGGACTTTCAATTGCTTCTTGGTAATTTTTTTAGTTATGATTCATTTTCAATACTAGTGAGAAATGTACGGTATTTGGTTGAAATATTGTCATATGCAACAAAATTTTCTATTGGATATTGTATCGTATAGGTCACATAATCTCTAATTCTAGTTGATGGTTGTGGTACCCTAGATGACCTTCTAACCGTTGTGTCCTCGTCTAAACTTTCTCTTGTGTCATTATTAATTTCAATAGTTTCATCTTCATGATTATTAATCTCAACTTGATGGTTATTAATAGGAACAAAATTCAAATCATCTAAGGTATTATTGTATTGTTATTTTGATTATTTGTGTATGTTTGGTGGATTGTTTCTTTTTCTTTGAAATATGGTTCATCTTAAAAAAAATGTAACATCTCTAGAAAAGTACAATTTTTTATTAATTGGATCATAACATTTATAACTTTTTTTATAATGTGAGTACCCTAAGAAAATAGTTTTTTGTGATACAAAATCAAGTTTGTCTTTTCTTTTGATATGTACGAAATTTATACAACTAAATACTCTCATATGGTCATAAGTGATTTTTTGTTGATAAAGAATTTCTAATGGACTTTTGTTTTTTAAATTGACAATAGGCAATCTATTAATTAAATGTGTGGAACAAAGTACGGCATCCAACCAATAAATTTTAGGAACATTGTTTTGAAATAATAAAGATCGTGTCATTTCTAATAAATGTCTATTTTTCCTTTCCGATATTCTATTTTATTCGGGAGTATTTATGCATCTTGTCTAATATATAATACCATTTTCTTTAAAGAGGTTTGAAAATTTTCTATTTATAAATTTTGTTTCATTATCCGATCTAAAAATATTAAGTTTTGCATTAAACTGAGTTTCTATAAGACATAAAAATTCATAAAAGTAATCAAACACTTCATCTTTAGATTTAAGTAAATGTAACCAACTGACTTTTGAAAAATCATCAATAAATGTAACAAAATATTTAAATCCAATATATGAATCAATTAGGGGCAGGTCCCCATACATCAGAATGCACTAAATCAAACAAAGCTTCACTTTTGCTAGTGTGGAAAGAGAAAAACAAAGGAAGCCTAGTTTGTTTTGCTAACTTATAAATTTCATAATTAGTACAATTTAAATTTTTAAAATCTATAACAATATTTAAAATCTTGTTGGAAGGATGCCCAAATCTCTTATACCAAAGATCAGAGTTAACAGATTTTGCGGAAGAACAAAGATTTAATTGTTTCAAAAGATAGTGATCATTTTCAAAAAATCATTCACCAATCTTGTTGTCAGTTTTCCGGTTCTGAAATACAATATTTTTATAAGAAAAAATTGCATTACAATTTTATTCTTGTGTTAATTTATTTATAGAAATTAAATCATTGGAAATGTTTCTAAATATAAAATATTTTTAATGTGTTTATTACATAAATTAATTTATCCTATGTCATTTATTTTTACCTTCATACCATTTGCATCCAAGACATATCTATCACATTTGGTCGGATTTAGATTTGATAATAATTGTTTGTTACCAAACATATGATTTGTTGCACTACTATCTATAATAATTTGATTAAAAATAAATCTTTTGAGTTAGAAGCAATACCACATGCACTGGGGTTGTTCTGGTTGCTTAGTAGTGCCGAAAGTTGTTGAAGGACTTGTTGCATTTGATCCACAACACTTGACCCGCCATCGCCAGAGGATGCCTTTGACTCGTTTGGGAATGACCAGCTAATGACAGAAAAAGCCCCTCCAGTGGCAATTTGATTGTTGGGTCTGCCAAACCCTTTATTGGGTCCGCCTAATCCAGTGACGGTTTGATTGAATCCACCAGGCATTTGATAATTGTTGGGTCCAAATCTGAATTTAGACGGACCCACGTAACCTATGTTTTTCTCGTCGTTATTCTCCCAATTTTGATTCTAATTATTTTTCTTGATTTTTTTTGTCTGAGATAAGAATAGAGATGCCGACATCTATCCTGAGTGTGACCCTCATTTTTACAGTTGTTACATTTTTTATTTTTTGATTGATTTGGGCAATTTTTAAAGCCAAAATTTTGATTAAAATTGAAATTTTTTACGGCTAAGCCATGGGTCTCGTGTCCCTCGTGGCTTGCATTGTGTGGACCATTCATGACAAGTCTTCTACTTTCCTCTTGTTGAATTAAAATTTTAATTTGAGAATAAGAAGGAAAATGTACTGTGGTCATGATTTGAGATCTTATTGCTTCATAACTCGGGTATAGTCCCGCGAGGTACTGAAAAATATCATTCTCTTAAGCCTGCTTTTGGAGTGTGGCAAGATATGTTGTTATTGGCCGGTAGGATCAAAGCTCATCGCATTTTTTTTTCAAGAGCACTAAGGTACTCAGTATTGTTTCTCGACCATTGTTTTTCCTGTTGAATTTCCTACATAAGTTGATAAACATGTGGAAAATTATTTGCTAGCCATACATGGCTTTTACCGCTTCCCACAACTCATGTGCCATTTCTGCAATCATAAAGAGGTCAGATACAGTCGGCTCCATTGAGTTCATGAGTAAAGTGATGATTCTATCATTTGTGGTTCTTCACTGTTTTGCTGCCTTTTTTTCTTCATCGGTTAGTTTTGCTGAATCTGCAGCTTCTAGTTTTTTATTTTCTCCATTGATGTATTCTAACATCTCTCAACCACTCAGGGCCCTGGGTGCTGCCCTTGCCCATGACACGTAATTTTTGCCACGGAGCAAAGTATTTGTTAGCTTGGAGAAATTCGTTGCCTCGATTTGCCTTTCTTGAGCCATCTTTCTTTTTGCTGAATTTTGTTGTGATTGTGTTTTTTCGATCACAGAACTCTTATGGCTCTGAGACCATGTTATTTTTTGTAAGACAAAGTGAGAAGAGATTAAGAAAACAAATTGTATTTGCAATCTTATTTTTCCGATTACAAGTGTTCCTATTTATACTTACAAGGAAATGAAAAACTAGCAGTTGGAATGGACTATTCCCTATTGTTATTAATTACAATGCACTAGTTAATTTCTATTCTATTAATAATTGTACACAATTCTCTACTCGAGTAGAAAATAAACTAGCTGTTATAATTTGAATTATATTTTATATTTTAACATAAGATGTAGTACGCATCCCAACTAAACCCATTTTTGATGCAAACATTTATTTTAGCCAGTGATAATATATAAAATCTCAATATACTAGCGAAGTAGTACTTTTAATTTTTTTTTCACCGCCAAATTATCTAGAACTAGAATTAAATATTACTATCAATAGTCAAATTACCATCCACTTGATTATTGCACAATGTATTTTCTTATTCAATTTTTTTTGTTAAATTTGATTATAAGATATGCATTTTTTTATTTAGATACGCATTTTTTATTTATGTGATATTAGATTTTAGATCTGAAATTCTTGCTAACGTACATGGTCACAATTAAGTTAACTAGTGTGCATACCACTCTAAAATTCCCAATACACTTGTCAATCAAATAGGGTTGCATTATTTCAAAACATATATATTAGAGGGTTGTATTTGAAAAATATTCCTAAAAGAAGACAAAATTAGTGCTCCACTAGGTCTCTTTTTTTTGGGTAATTATTAATTATCGCTGTAGTTGTCAATGCCATTTTCATGGCAAGAACAAGATATGGTAGGGGATAGCAATTGTTTTGGGCATTAGCCATTAGGCGAAAGGTCCCCTTTTAACTTTATTAACACATCTTTTGACCTTGCATCTACCCTAGTAAAGAGTCATGTGTGCTAGCTGATAAACTTATTCTTTGGATTCAATGTGGCACCCGATGCTAATTAACTAATTCCTACTCGTGATTGTGTTTATAGCATTCACATATACTCTGGTGCTATAAGTCTATTCCATTGATAGAGATTTCTTTGAATTTGTGGTCGAAAATCTATCTTTAGTTAAAAGATATGTGTCGACATATTAAAGTTGTATTCATGGAATACATCTGTTGTTATTCTTGAGGAATAATATGTTTCCGTTATTCCGATTCCAACCATTCATATTTTTCTATGCACAAATCTCAACGGAAAAACAATTTCATGTGCAAATCTCAACCAATATCAACGACCGGATCAGAATAACAGATTTATGTTATTCTCAAGAATAACAACAGATTTATTTCCAGTATTCGGGAAGCATTTTATTTCATACATGTTCAAATTATATATCAAAGTCAATTTTCAGTGTACTATAAGAAATTGATTGACCTAATTAACAAAACCACAAGCTAGCATAATCTCTCAATTTTTGCTATTTATAGGGACAAATAATGATCCTTTGCAATTTAAAAGAAATTTGTTGTTTGTTCGCAGAACAAGAAAATCAAAATTAAAAGAACTAAATCAAAATCAAAATCAAAATTAAAAGAAAAAATACAACTAGCAAATGATGAAAGACAATCAGTAGAGCATGAAAGACAAATAGTACAAGATGAAAGACAATTAGAAGAAGATGAAATACAACCCGTAGTAGATGAAAGACAACCAGTAGAACGTGACAGACAACCAGTAGACCATGAAAGACAACCAGTACAAGTTGAAATTCAACTAGAAGAAGATGAAATACAATCAGTAGAACATGAAAGAAACCAATAAAAGATAAAATACAACTAGTGGAAGAAAAAATACACCAAGAAGAGGATTAAATATAACCAGTAGAACATGAAAGATAACTAGTACAAGATGAAAGACAACTAGAAGAAGATGAAATACAATCAGTAGTTGTTAAAGACAACAAGTATAACGTAAAAGACATCCACTAGAACATGTAAGACAACAAGTACAAGATGAAATACAACTAGAAGAAGATGAAATACACAAGTAGAACAAGAAAGACAACAAGTAGAAGATGAAATACAACTAGAGGAAGAAAAAATACTACTAGAAAAGTATAAAAGACAACAAATACAAGATGTAAGACAACTAAAAGAAGATGAAATAAAACAGTATTAGATGAAAGACAATCAGTAGGAAATGAAAAACAACCAGTAGATCGTAAAAGACAACCGGTTTATGATGAAATACAACTAAAAAAAGATGAAAGACAACCAATAGGACTTGAAAGACAGCCAGCAGAAAGTGAAGACAACCAGTCGAACGTGAAAGAAAACCAGTAAAACATGAAAGACAACATGTACAAAATGAAAGACAACTATAAGAAGATGAAATACAACTAGAAGAAGATAAAATACAACCAGTAGTAGATGAAAGACAATCAGTAGGACATGGAAGACAACCAAGAGGACATGAAAGACAACCAGTACAAAATGAAATTCAACAAGAAGAAAATGAAATACAACTAGAGGAAGAAAAAATACAACTAGAAGACAATGAAAGATAACCAGTAGAACGTGAAAGACAAAAAATTAAACATGAAAGACAACCATTTGAACATGAAAGACAACTAGGAGAATATGAAAGACAATAAGTACGATATGCAAGACAACTAGTAGGATATGAAAGACAACTAGTACAAGATGAAAGACAACAAGAAGAAGATGAAATACAACTAGAGGAAGAAAAAATACAACTAGAAGACGATGAAAGACAATCAGTAGAATCTGAAAGACAACAAGTTTCAGATGAAAGACAACTAGAAGAATATGAAATATAACCAAATTGAGACAAACTATGAATACTAGATATGACCCATAAAGGGTAAAGGTCAGCCAGTGAGACAATGGGGGGTAAGCTTGATCGTCGAGAGGGATACAGCCCGGATAATCATTTCTTTAATCAGTGAATAGGAGCATCCTCTAGATCAAAATCGTAGGGAAGTACTACTTAATCATTTCTACTAATTTCAAGTCCATAGCTATTGTACACACATCAAATTCTTGATTAGATCTTCTCAATCAATTTTATTTCTTTATTTAATGGATTTCTTTTTATTTTCTAGGTCGATTAAAAAAAACTGTAACGAAGGGATTGATTGATCATTTGAATGATTAAAAAGTTCTTATCCTCTACTCATTTAAAGTTCTTATCCTCTAATCTTAATCCACAGCTGCTATCCACATAATTAAAGTTTTGTCATTTACATCTACTTACGAAAACAGCTGATCAGTTACAATTCCACGCGTAATTAATTATGCTTAGTCCCTGGCTCTCTTGAAACGAACTAGAGATCCATTTTTTCCGTTACAAGGACCACTACCACTAGAGAATTATGTATGGATTGGCAACTGCAGCTGAATTAATTTTCAACAATTGAACCATGCATTGAATGCATGAACCGCTGTATATTAAATTATTCATTTTGTCACATTGCAAAAGCTTTAAAGAAAATTCAACGATAAAAATCATGATTCTAAATAGCTAGCTATAGCTTTTTCGGACCTCAAAAGTTATAATGCTATTGACTGTTTTTTTTTTTATAATGATTCTAAATAGCTAGCTATAGTTGCGCTATAGCTTTTTCGGATCTTAAAAGCTATAGCGCTATAATTTTTTTTGTTGGTTTTATGGTTTAAATATTATATTTTTTGTTGGTAAAAATAATAACATGTATTGGGGGTGAAGAAAGTGTTATAATTTATGTTTTAGCAAACATGAAGTGTTTACATTTTGCAAAAATGTAAAGAGGAATTCGTTCATATTTAAAATGTGAGTATCTGGACCTAGTTGACAAAAGTAAGATAATATATATTCTTTGTAAATATTTTTTTTCCAAAAATTAATAAAGCTGCTGGTTCCTAATTAATAAACAATATCTTTTATAACACAATCTTATCAAATTGAGTTATCCGAATAGTATATGAAAAAAAAGGGTGTGTTCAACAATAATAATAATAAAAGAACATGTGATTCTAGGCGAGAATAATAGTAGATACATACAATGTATAATGAGGTACATTTAACAATGTTGATTGTTATGATTTTACAATCTACAGAGAATAAAATAACGAGCTTCTTTGTCAGTATACGAGTAATTTCAAATATCGCAGATCTAAACAGGAAAAAGTAATGTAATTATTTATAATTTCTATCATGTAATTAATGTCAAGTGGAAATTAAAGGTATAACTATTTTATTTTGCTACATTATATTTTGCTTCCTGGATTATTTATTGAAATTAGAATGAAGGCAACAAATGTCTTAATGCTATTTTAAAATCAGACATTTAATTTTTAATATATTTTTTAATAATTTTCAAAATAGAAAGAATAATTAATAATTTGAATATGTTATAATTTAGATGGAACATCTTATAATTTAGATATACTAGAAGGACTTCGAAATATTTTTCAGGCAGGATTTTTCCCGGTTGTATAAAAAATTAAACTATTTATTGGTGTGTTACTGAAAAAAAATAAAAATATTTTGTATCTGAATTATTGATCCGTTTCAAAAGTTACTTCTAGTAAATAAAGAAATTATTGTAGTCCTTCTAGTACATTCAAATTCTAAGGTACTCCATTTATTTTGAAAAAAAAACATCCTTGCCATCATTACGAAAGTCAAATTATTTTTTTGGCAAAAATAGATGGAGTATCTTACAATTTGAATGTACTAGAAGGACTACGATAATTTTTTTTATTTACTAGAAGTGACTATTGACAGGTATCAATAATTAAGATTCAAAACATTTTTATTTTTTCCAGTAACACACCAAAAAATAGTTTAATTTTTTTTACAGCCGGGAAAAATCTTGCCTGAAAAATGTTTCGGAGTCCTTCTAGTACATCTAAATTATAAGATGTTTTATCTATTTTATTTGTTGTTCTTTCTAAAATATTCAAATTATTAATTGTTCTTTCTATTTTTGAAAATTATTAAACAAAATATTTTAAAACTCAACGGAATCTGATGAATTTCTTTGATTTTTTTAGTTTTTGCAGGGCCACAACGACAAATGGCGGTCCCAAAAAATATGGCTGTCAATTATCATTGCGGCCTTGATATTTTTCGAATTCTCCAAAATTTGTGAGTTTTTTTTAGAATGGTATTAATAAAAATTTCGGGGATTTTCAATCTTTCATTTTGCCTACCACGGTATCCATGCATACGGAACAAGAAATATATACATTGAAAGTTTAATTTTATTCTGGAATCTGATTGGAAAAATAATAAAAATGCAACTATACAAGTGGTAGCAAAATATATCAAAAATTGGACTCGTTTTTTCGCAATATAGAAAAACGAACATTTGAAAAAATTTACATCATTATGAGATGGGCTATAAGAGATATAACTACAAGCAGAAATTTTGAAATATCGATATGATATTTATAATTTTAGAAGATAAATATATCTAGAGGATGGTTGAAATACACCATTATATTTGTGCTCTAATATGCTCCACATTCTTTATCTCCATTTTCAAAGTCCGAACAGTCGATCTGAACCGCTCAACATGATCTTCATAATAAAATATGCTTGGATACCAACTTTTATATTTTTTATAATTTTTTTACTATTTTTTTAGATAGGTACAAAATCACCTTTTTAAGGAGATTATGGACCATATGATAAAGCGATATTGTACCTATCTAAAAAAATATTAAAAAATTTCTAAAAAATATAAAATTTGGTCTCCAAACATATTTTATTATGAACATCATGTTGAACGGTTCGGATCGACTGTTCAGACTTTGAGAATAGAGATAAAGAATGTGGAACATATTGGAGTACAAAAATTATGGTGCATTTGACCCTCCTCATATATCTAATACCGATATGAAATTCACATATATATATTAAAGGTAGACATAGTAATTTTCCTAGTTTCTATATAATTAATTATATTTAGAGCCATTTATATCGAGTCCGGCTACTATAACACTAGTGTCATTTCAAACTAAATAACACCACATCTTAAACCATTGGATCTACTTTAATATTCGTATACAAGATAGCGCTGGAATGACACTAGTGTCTTGCACGAATATTAAAGTAAATCCAATGATTTAAGATGTGGTGTTATTTAGTTTGAAATGACACTAATGTTATAGTAGCCGGACTCATTTATATCGGTAATATTATATCACCTAATTTCTAACTGAAATTATATGTCATGGTACCCGCATAACATTCACCAATCGGAATGAATTCTAAGCAAACACAATTAGAAAAGAATCGTGAGAGAAATGCAAGTATTTTACGATTGTTTAGTCGGCAGGACTAAAAGGTCCATTTTGACCCAATAAAAAATTAATGGCTTAGGTATGGGCTATGAAAGCCCATAACAATATTTCACATGTCGCAACAAATAAGATTCAGCCCATAATATATGTACCCACTTTGTCAGTTAGAAACATTCAGCTCCAGGCCTCCAGTTATTAAAGGATTCCGTGAATTTCATCTCGGACCGGATTGGTCCGGATTCTGATCGGACGGTCCAGATCTAAACTCAAATATTATGATACTTCAAAGGATTCAAGCTGTATACTACAGTACCTAACAATTTGCCCCAGATCTGGCGGGAACATTTCCCTCCAAAATCTCATAAGCAAACAAGGAAAAGGGCAACCCAACGAATCGGATCAAACCCAAACTCAAACCCCTCTACGATGGAAGCAGAGCCAGAAAATCAATCGATAAACAGAGAAGAAGCGCCTCCGCCTCCGCTTCTCGCCCCATCCTTCCCTCAAGGTAAGATCAAGCGAATCATGAAGCTAGATCGAGACATAAAGAAAGCCACAGCAGAAGCAACCCTGGCCATCTCTCTCGCCACTGAGCTGTTCATTCAGTCTCTGGCTGCTGGGGCCCATGCTGAAATTTCCCGCCGCGGCCGTCGCATCGTCAAAGCAGAGCATGTCCGATCTGCCGTGCGGGCCCACCAACCGACAGCTGATTTCCTTCTTGATTGCCTCTCCCAGCCGCCGCCTCCATCCTCCCGGTGCAGTGGTGGTGCCACGTGTGAAACTGCATCAGAGGGAAAGGAGAAGGATAATGAGACGGAGAAGGAGAAGCCTCTGCCACGTGGGACCCAGCGGATCGACCAGTTCTTTCACAAAACCTCCGTGGATCCAGCCCCGAATCCGGTTGAGCAGTGAGGTTGGTGATGTGTTTTTTTCTTCTGACAATTTTGCCCTTTGAGTACTCCAAGTGGAGAAATTATATGAATATATATTTGAAGAGTTTAACTGGCTTCAATTTAAGAAAATAGGTCGGTTCTTTGTTAAGCGCGCAGTAGTTTTTCCTTCTGCTTGAATTATTATCTTAATTACTATTTTGTCTTCTCTTGTATTAAAATTTTCACTAAGATAACCTCAAGTGAGTACAGGCTAACAATCAGTTCCAATCCTTTGTGTTTTTTGGCTGTTGCCACACCGTGATGTCAGTCGATTATAACCAGAGCCTATAGTTAGGAATTAGGATTGCGAAAACATGCAACTCAAGTGTGTGGTAGGTGGACCCATAATTGTGCTGAACTTCTGGTACCTGGTTGTACCAGTATCAGTTGATGCTGTAAATTAACCTCCTAGTGCAAAATTACAAGAGTACTGCTTTGTTTAACACTTGTTCTCGTTTGATGGAATTTGGTATGTGTAGTCATGGATTTTTTTTTTCTTAGAAAAGCTGGAATAGAAAAATTGATTGAGAGAATAACAGAGAGATAATTAAGTGCTGTATTACACAGAGGTGAATTAGATTACTTCAGTTTCAGCTATGCTTACAATTGTAAATATTTCATTAGAATTTTCTAGGTAAATCCCTCAGATGCTCATTTGTTGATCAGATGGTTCATCTGACAAGTTCTACATTTTTTTTTTCTTGAACCAGGTGTCCGGGATTGGCCTGGAATATAACAGTTTTGAAATGAAGATCTCCAGTTGGCGAGCACCATCCAATTTACTTGGATTTAATGGAGAGCAAAGGTGAATTACTTCTGTCCAATTGTACTGCTACAAGTTTGCTGAGACAAGGAAGAACTCAGAATCAGATCACTGTATGTTAAAAATCTATAGATGTTATCAGTTCAAAACTAAAAGAATGAACTAAAGAATATGCAAGTTGAAATAAATTTAGCTTTTAAAGTTTGTTTTCTCATAAGACCAGGCCCGGTCCGGCCCATTACGAGTAATTCTGAGCTGGCCCATAGTCTTCAGTGAATAAAACAACTCTGATTTAAAGATTTATGGAGTGCATGGATATTTTGTTTGGTCCGATCAAGCCTAATCTTTTTTGCACTGAAATTAATTAATTTTCTGTACTTTTTTTTCTGGATTAATTTAGGTGCCTGAATTTTATATATAAATACTTCCAATCTTTTAATAATTGAACTAGCAATATCAATATTCACTTTTGTAAGCAACAAAAGACGAGTAGAACTAGGGTGCTTCTAAGTTCACCAAGTTTTTTTGTGAACTCAAATCTAAAACTGATCGGATTAATTTCAAATGACGAATCTAAATTGTTAAAACTCATCTATCTTATGAGTGGTGTGTCTATATGCAAAAAATTTAAACTTTCAAATTGATTTTAGTATAAAACCAAGAGGTCAAAATTAGAAGATCCATAAATTAATTTTAATGTATTTATTTTATGAACATTATTTTACTACTTGATTCTATACAAAATTAATTTGAAAATTATTATTTTTTTATGTAGATGCATCACTTGTAAGATAGACGTGTTTTAACAATTTAAATATGTAATTTTAAGTTAATATGATATATTTTTAGAGTTGAGTTCACAAAGAGACTTGGTGAACTTAGGAACACCTTAGTTTCTACTCACAAAAGACATCTAAAATTATCAAGATTATTATTTTTAAGATGAAGAGAGTTCAAATGCCTTTATTTTTTGTCTCCACAATACCTCTATTTTTAAAACGTTAATTACTCAAAATTTAAATCATAAATGCCAAAATAAAACTGTTAAATGTGATCTATATGATTTTCTCTATGTGCTTATAAAAAATTATCAAATTTCGGTTTTGTTTTTTTGTGAATCAATAAGTTAAAAAATCAAAGTTTAGAAATTATCTATATTATTATATTTTTACAAACTCTGGATGACAACTAAAATAAAGTTGAAATCTCATAATTTTTTACATTGTGGTATAGATTATATCTAATTATTTTATTTTGACTTTTAAGTTTCAAATTTTGAGTTATTAAAGTTTTATAAAACGGAGGCATAACGGAGGTACAGAAAATAGAGGCATTTAAACTCTCCTGTTTTAAGATATTGACATTTAACCGGACGCACGGCAAAAAGTTTTAAGAAATCATTGGAACTTGAATAGAATATGAAGGTTTGATTGAATCATTTGTAGTAGGTGGGCATTTTGATTGAACTTGAAGAAATAATCAAAAGGTTGTTACAAATGAAGTGCAATATTTGAAGGCCCAAACAAACTACACTCTTTAAAATTTGACAGTTTTAATGCTATTAAAAGTTCTATCAATGGTTATGAAAAAAATGCCATGGTGGAAGGGATAAGAAGGGACAAAAGTTTTTGGGAGGTTTTAGTGGGAGGATAATGGCTTGTATCTTTCACAAGTTGCCCAAAGTTCGATTTGTAGCATCCTTTTTGCCGAAATTTTTAAAGTTATCATTATCTCAAAAAAAAAAAAAAACCACGGTTTTTGAACAATTTTGGATCTACTCGGCCGCAGAATATCGGTGCAGCCCCAAATAGGAGAGATCGCACAAGCATTTTGCAGCTCCAGCCAGAGGTCCGCACAGGCATTATGCGGCCCCTCTTTTTCTTTTCTTTTTTGCAATTCCTTTGATTTGATCGTATTTGAACGGTTGAGAATCATGTAAAAACGTATATGAACGTTTGAAAAAGGGTCAAAGGGTCAGAAACCAATTTGAACGGTTTCTGCGGATGAAATGCTCCGTTCAGAAAAACAAAAAACAAAAGGAGGGGCCGCAAAATGCCTGTGCGAACCTCTAGCTGGGGCCGCAGAATGCCTGTGCGATCTCTCCTATTTGGGGCCGTACTGGTATTCTGTGGCCGTGGTAGATTCAGAATTGTCCAAAAATCGTGGTTTTTTTGTTTTGTTTTTTTTTTAACAAATGGTAACTTTAAAAATGTCGGTTACTTTTGTTGAGATGCCATTATTTACCGTGGGGCCAATCAGCTAGAGTGGAAAAAATGGCACGGCAGAGCCGGCTCCGCCACGGAACGGCACGGCACGCGTGTCAGTTACATGCCGTGACTCGCGTGTCCCGTGTTGTGATCATTCGCGTGACGTACCCATCTTTTGAAACTTTGGCACGGCACGGCACGGCACGACACGTAGTCACGCGAGTTACGTGTAATTAGGACCATTAGATATTGATTTAATGGTGAATCTTGAATAAACTAACATAAATTATGATTAAATTGTCACGCGAGTCACGTATGGCCACAGCACGTTCAGGCACGACGTGACCATTCGCGTGCCGTGACCACCTCTTGACATTTTGGTCACGACACGGCACGACACGGAAATTAATTTGATCACGGCATAGCACGGTACGAGACCAAAGTCACAGCATGTTAGTCATGACACGGCACGATACGTTTTTTCCACTCTACAGTTAGCCACCAATGGTTATTGGTAATTTCAAAGAGGAAATCTTTTTAAAATCCGGATAAATAGTCAACGGTTCGTCTACTATTAGGAACTATCCCATATTCCCAGGTGAGGATTATGTTTAGTTTCTAGATTTTTTAAACAATAGTTTGGTGAGCATGTAGCAAAATTTAATTGGCGGACGAGTGTGGAATATTTTTGCCTCGTGTAGCAGTTCTAAAAATGAAAAGTCAGAAAGAAAAAGGAAAATAAGACCTGTATTAACTTTTTAATTTAGTGATCCCTATCGTTTTGGGCCCTCGTTTAGATCTACAAATCAAGAGATTTTATCTTCCTTTAACATATTTAATTCAGCCGTTATTTTAAGCATTTCATGTATATCCCTCAAAAGCCTCGAAATTACGTACTCTCCCTCTAAAATTCATAATATTGTATTTACTTCACCTCCATATTTTCTAAGTAGATAAATTATCTATTTGACCACGGAAACCGATCAATTAGAAGACTGATATTTTTTTTAAAACATGCTACATATTTTTTTTTTTGTAAATAAAGGATAAAATGAGTATTTTATGAACTTAAAATGAGTGTTAAAAGAAAAAACAATAAACGGGTAAATTTGTGAACTTTTCATATTTAGAAGCGTAAATATGATATTGTGAACTTCAGAGGGAAGATACGTAATTTGGAAATTGTTGAGGAGTATACATCAAATTCCCTCTTTTTCAGCACCGTTGAGATTTGAGAGAGACCAAAAGCAATTATTTGGCATGCTTAACTTTATTAAAGTGTTTTACAATCTCATCATTTCATTAGCAAACAACCAAACCAAAACTAAAGAGGACCGATATCCTTCCAGATACCTGACTCAAGCAAATTAAAACGGCCAACTCAGATTAATTCTATATGGGTCAAATTTAAATCCGGTGCTTATTGTGACTGTAGGGGGCTGTTTTGAGATTCGTGTCATATTAAATGGGTGATCGTAATTTGCTTGAGTGTGATGTGAATCCAACTAAAGAGGGGTCAACGCATTTGCTTGCACATTTTTCATAATAACACGCCACATGGACCTGTCATTTACCTTCATTTCTAAACCATTCAATCAATTTGATTGTGACAATAGTATTTTATTTAGATAAAAAAATCAAAACTTGCCTTATTAATGATATATTATTATACAGTTTTCAAATGTCGCTTCAAACACCGATGTCGTTTTAAATGGTTATGATTGTTGAATTTGTGGATACAAACAATACAAGTAGTTGACACCGACAACACCCAGGTTTATAAAATTTTATCACCTCCAAGTTTGTTAATCTGATGTATTAGTTAAAGGCCGCCAATCAACCCCTCTAATTGAAGCATACTTTAGGTAACACACATTTCATATTATCTGGGTTCTAAATAGCGCGCTATAGCAACGTTATAGTGTCGCTATAGTATTTTCGGACCATAAAGCTATGACGTTATTGGCGCTATAGCAGCGCAATATGACAATAACGTCGTTTTTTTTAGCTGTTCTGTATGACACGATAAACGTTATTTAAATCTTTGCTGATATTATTGTCATGTCCACACAATTTATGCGGTAATCCAACTATACTTCTTTAGTATATAGAAAAAAAAAAGAATAGAGAAAAGATTGACGACCACTTGAAGCCGGTTTCCTAGATGTTGTTTTGTAAGCGGTTAGATTGTGTTGTTAAATGTTGACATGTTGTTTAGATTTGTTGTGTATTTCTTTATTATTTAAATAATGTTGTGATGTGGAATGATGAATGTAATTTTGTTTTTATTTATAGAAACATTAAACTTGACATGCATTGTCAAGGTTTAAAAAAAAAAAAATGAACTTTTGTTATGACGGTTCAAAGCTCTTACTTATTGTGCTTTAATAAATGTAGTAACAAATATAGTGACAACTTAATGATTCGGGAAAGGTTCGGCGGAGTTAAATTTTTGTGATTCGGAAATAATTCAGATATAATTCAAGAATAATTTGGAATTATACAATGAATCTAGACCGGAGATCTTAGTCTCACAAGAGAGCTAGAAAGTAAAAAAAAAAATTATATAATTCTTGAAAATTTTATAAAATTCTTAAATTATTCGTGAATAATATAAAAATTACTTCGCCACCTGTTGAAATCCAAATTATTTACGAATAATTCACGAATCTTATTACTGTGAAAACAAAAATAAGACCATTAAAAAACTGCTGTAGGTTGGTTTGGATGCTTCCTCTAAAGTCTACGCGCACGGAAAACACTGCAGCATTTTATGCATAATTTGAAGGATGTGGACTTGTGGAGAGTATAACAAAATAATGTACAGAGGTATGATAATTTAAGTTATGAATATGGAGCGGATTATACCAAAATTATATTTGTATTCAAGGTTTCTGCTCATGAGCTGGCAAATATAAGGACACGGGACATATATATAAAAAAAAACTACAGTACATAATTTCATTTGAATTTTTGATTATATTTGTCTTAGTTTATAAGAATCATTCCTTGAAGTGAATGATGGAATAATAACCTGAAGTTATTATCAAAACTAAATGTTTATCAAGAACCTGAAGTTCTATTATAAATTTTAGTATAAAATAACCAGCAGTTATTATGAAATTAATATAATAACCAACAGTTATTATAGGCCACTGGATAAATAATAACCTGAAGTTTTATTATAAAATCAATATAATAATTAGAAGTTATTATAGGTGATTGGATGAAAATATAATCCGAAGTTATTTCAAATTAAATTTTACAATTGCGCAGCCAAGTAATTTAATAACCTGAAGTTATTAAATAAATATTTTACTATAACCTGAAGTTATATAATATTAACCTGAAGTTATTAATACATTTAAATTTATTTATTTATGCAATTTACATATTCTTTTATTTATATTTATTTATTTTTTCTGAAGTTATGATATTAATAACCTGAAGTTATGGCAATTATAACCTGAAGTTATGGCATTAATAAGCTGAAGTTATGGCATTGATAATCTGAAGTTATGACATTGATAACCTGAAGTTGTGGTATAAATAACTTGAGGTTAATACGTATCTATTTTGTAGTACATATGGCAAATCTCACAAAACTTGAATTTATCTCATTTTTCATTTATCATAACTCAAAGTTATGATATTAATAATCTGAAGTTGTATTTTGTTGTAAATACGTATTAATGAAAAATAAGAAAGACAAATGTCCTGAAGATGTTTGTTACATATGGTAGTAAAACTCATTGGTCACGTACTTGTTGTACACTGATGTACTTGTTGTATGCCAAAACATATTGTTGACACATATCAAGCATCACTAAAAATTAGAAGTAAATTGTTTAAAATAGATTATCATTCTAAAATATTTAGTTTAGTATACACGCGTATTTATTTGTATTATTAATATTTTAAAATTATTGAAATCCGTAACTGTTAAATTATTTGTTTCACATTTACATCTAATTATGTACTGTAGTTTTTATTTTTATTTTTATATATGTCTAGTGTCCTTATATTTGCCAGCTCATGAGCAGAAACTTGAATACAAATATAATTCTGGTATAATCCGCTCCATATTCATAACTTTAAATTATCATACCTTCTGTACATTATTTTGTTATACTCTCCACATCCCTCAAATTATGCATAAAATGCTGCAGTGTTTTCCGTGCGTGTAGACTTTAGAGGAAGCATCCAAACCAACCTACAGCAATTTTTGTATTATTCACGAATAATTCAAAATTTTATAAAAATTTTCAGAATTATATGAATTATTCGTGTTTGTTTTTGCTCTCTTGCTCTCTTGTGGGACTAAGATCTCCGGTCCAGACTCAATGTATAATTTTAAATTATTTCCGAATTATATCTAAATTATTTCCGAATCACGAAATTTTAATTCCGCTGAACATTTCCCGAATCATTAAGTTGTCACTATGTTTTCTCTAAAAGAAAAATTATTAAAGCACAATAAGTAGAGACCTTTGAACCGTCATAACAAAAGTTTTTTTTTTTTTAAACCTTGACAATGCATGTCAAGTTTAATGTTTCTATAAATAAAAACAAAATTACATTCATCATTCCACATCACAACATTATTTAAATAATAAAAAAATACACAATCCAACCGCTTACAAAACAACATCTAGGAAACCGGCTAATCTTTGTTATTGTTAAAGTGGTATTTATTGTATTTTTTTTAAGGACAATACAAGTTTAACTATGTTATTTTTATTGTTGAAGAGTTATTTATTTACTATTTTTAATTTTTTCATTAAAGAATGAATATTTCTTTAGTTAACAATGGCATCAATAATGAAGATATATATCTCACCAACAGTGCAACAACTCATATCATCCTCAAAGATAAAAAAATACTTTTCTTATTTAGTAATGCAAGAAGTGAATGTTAGTACTATTTCGGCTAGTACAAAATTGATTGAAGGCTCCGAAAAAGCAACCTTCTTATTACATGGAGGAATACAAATTTATATTGATGATGCATTATATGCTTCTAAGTCTCAAAAAAATTTGTTAAGTTTTAAGGATATTCGCCGAAATGGGTATCATGTTGAGACAACCAATGAAGAAAATATTGAATATCTTTATATTACTAGCATAATATAAGATAAAAAATGCACATTGAGAAAATTACCTATGTTTTCCTCCGGCTTGTACTACATATATTAGTGCAATTGAAACACATGTTATTGTAAACCAGAAGTTTACAGATAAAAATATGTTTATAGTTTGGCATGACCGGTTGGGCCATCCAGGATCAATAATGATGCGAAAAATAATAGAAAATTTATGTGGACATTCATTAAAGAACTAGGATATTCTTCAATCTAATGAATTGCCATGTGTTGTGTGTTCTCAAGAAAAGTTGATTATTCGACATTCAATGATTATTGTATGTCTATTGAAATTGATGTTGAACATTCTGTAGTTCATGTTCATACACAAAATGAACTTGCAGAGTCATTCATAAAGAGATTACAATTAATTGTAAGACCATTACTTATGAAGTCTAAACTTTCAATATCTTGTTGGGGACATGCTATTTTGCATGCAACAGAACTAATTTGTATCAAGCCAACTAGCTATAATAAAACTTCTCCTTTACAATTAGTTTTTGGTCACATACCTAATATTTCTCATATAATAACTTCTAGATATGCGGTATATGTTCCAATTGCTCCACCACAACAAATTAAAATGGGACCTCAAAGGAAGTTGGAAATTTATGTTGGATTTGAATATCCATCTATAATAAAGTATTTAGAACCAATGAAATGAGATTTATTCACGGCTAGGTTTCTCGATTGTCATTTTGATGAATCAATATTCCTAACATTAGGGGGAGAAAACAATCAGTTGGAATGAATTATCATAATCTCATTTTGATCATCGTACTAAAGAATGTGAACTAAATGTTCAAAAGATAATTCATTTGCAAATATTTGCTAATCATTTGCCAGACGCATTCACAGACTTAAAGAAAGTGACCAAATCACATGTACCAGCAGCTAATGCTCCAATTAAAGTTGATGTCCATGTTGGATAGACTCAAGAAATTATAACACGCATGAAGCGTGGAAGACCAATCGGTTCCAAAGATAAAAATTCTCAAAAAAGAAAAGGAGCAAATAATGAAAATGGTCAAGTCGAGGATATGATAATTTCAGATAAAACTCTAGAAGAGAATCAAATTATAAGTAATATTGGAGTTCCAAAGAAACTCAGGTATCTGAAATTCATGAAAATTAAGAGATCTCGATAAATTATATCATGAATGGAATAAGATGGATCCGAGATGAAATTGATGTCAATGATATTTTTGCATATAATATAACGCTAAATATAATAAATATTGAGGATCATGATCCGAAGTCTATTAAAGAATGTCAACAAAGAAATGATTGGCCTAAATGGAAAGGTGCAATTGAGGTAGAGTTAAATTCTCTTGAAAAAATGAAAAGTTTTTGGGCCTGTAGTCCCAATACCTGAAGGTGTAAAACCAGTAGGATATAAATGGGTATTTTACGCGAAAAATAAATAAGAAAGGTGAAATTGTAAGATATAAAGTGCAGCTTCTCGCCCAAGGTTTTTTGCAAAAAACTGGAATTGATTATGAACAAACATACTCACCTGTGGTGGATGCAACAATTTTTTGGTACATAATTAGTCTGGCTGTCCATGAAGGACTTGATTTGCATCTAATGGATGTTGTTACAGCCTATTTATATGGCTCACTTGATAATGATATTTATATGAAAATCCCTTAAGGATTTAAGATGCCTGAAGCATGTAATTTAGGTTCTCGAGAACATTATTCAATTAAATTGAATAAATCTTTATATGGATTGAAACAATCTGGACGCATGTGGTATAACCGTCTCAGTGAATATTTATTGAAACATGGATATAAAATGATACAATTTGTCCATGTATTTTCATGAAAAGATCTGAAAATGAGATTGTTATAATTACAGTTTATGTTGACGATCTAAATATCATTAGAACTCCTGAAGAGCTTCCAAAAGCAGTAAATTGTTTAAAGAAAGAATTTGAGATGAAAGATCTAGGGAGAACAAAATTTTGTCTTTGATTGCAAATTGAACATTTGAAAAATGGTATTTTTTTGTGCATCAAGAAAATTATATTGCAAGAGTGTTGAAACGGTTTATATGGATAAATCACATCCATTAAGTACTCCAATGATTGTAAGATCATTAGATGTGAATAAAGACCCTTTTAGACCTCGAGAAAATGATGAAGAACTACTTAGTCCTGAAGTACCATATCTTAGTGCAATATGAGCACTTATTAATCTTGCTGGACATACAAGACCTGATATATCATTTGCTGTAAATTTATAGCAAGATATAGTTCTTCTCCCACACGAAGACATTGGAATTGAATTAATTAAACATATACTTCACTACCTCCGAGGTACAATGGATATGGGTTTGTTCTTTTCAAATGTATCCAATTCAGATTCAATTGGTTATGCGGATGCTCGATATTTGTTTGATCCACATAATGGCCGTTCTCAAACAGGCTATTTGTTTACATGTGGTGGAAAAACTATTTCGTGACGATCTGTGAAACAGACTATAACAGCCACATCCTCTAATCATGCATAAAGTTTAGCAATACACTAAGCAAGCCGAGAATGTGTTTGGTTAAGATCTGTGATTCAACACATTCGTCAGACATGTGGCTTGTCTTCTGGAGAAATGATCCCGACGATCATATATGAAGATAATACTGCATGTATTGCTCAATTAAAGGAAATAGAACAAAACATATTTCACCAAAGTTCTTTTTCACACATGATCTCTAAAAGGATAATGTTATTACTGTTCAGCAAATCTGTTCAAGTGAGATTTAGCAGATTTATTCATTAAGGCGCTCCCTACCGCAATATTCGAAAAAGTTAGTTCGTAATATTGGAGTTCGTCGACTTAAAGATCTTGATTGATGTTGTCATGAAGGGGAGTTAATATGCACTATATTTTCCTTAACCATGGTTTTTCCCACTAGGTTTTTCTGGTAAGGTTGTAGTTGCGTATTTAGAAG
Source organism: Carex parvula (assembly GCA_025461045.1). Taxonomy (NCBI): domain Eukaryota; kingdom Viridiplantae; phylum Streptophyta; class Magnoliopsida; order Poales; family Cyperaceae; genus Carex; species Carex parvula. Next base: position 531,916 of record JAJGRW010000259.1, read on the forward strand.
AATATTGTACTATTTTTCCTTCACTAGGTTTTTATCCCATAGAGTTTTTCCTAGTAAGATTTTAATGAGACATATTCTTATGAACATCCAATAAAGAGTGTAAGAAATATAAATGTGGATGTCCAACTATTTTGTAACTCTCAATATTAATCATCTCATCCCCCACTACTATTGGAATTCATTTCCCCACTACTATTGTAATTAATTTTAAATGACTTTTCATTTACAATTTGTAGCCTATAAATAAAGGCTTTGTAATTTTGTATTGACATACATGAAAAATATATGAATAAAGATATTGTCATATTTTACATTCTCTATCTTGTTTATGTTTGTTTATCTTTATTTTATAACAGTGTCTAATTTAAATTATAGTTTAAGGAATTAATACACGGAAATGTCAAGGCATTAACTCAATTGTGATTTCTTAATCCATGAAATCGGCGATGAGGAATCCGACGGCTAGAGTTGGAAAAAAGACGATGGTTAGAAATCCGATATTTAAAGAAAAAAAAAATAACAAAATAAGAATTTTGTAATTCAAATATAATACCTGTGTAATTCATGTTCCGTCCTCTTCACTGAGGGTTGGCAACGAGCTAGGTTCAGCTTGTGATTGGTTTACCACAACAATTGAGTGAGTCGAGTGAGTTAAGATTAAGGGACCGAGCTTGAATCTTAGCTCATAATCAAACCGAGTCGACAGCGTGTTGAACTGAGCTAACTATTTGCTTGTTGGACTTAATTTAGACTACTATCATATAAATTAAAAAAAATAAATAATCAAACTAATCAGGGGCGGATCTAGGGTTTTCGTCAGGGGGCAAAAAAATCAAATCGGATTTAAATCCATTAACCAATTGGGTACTCGATAAAAATAATGCTTTGACTTGTAATTTCTAATGCTCTGACTTATAATTCTAATTACCAATCAAAATTCATCAAATTTATTTCAATTTTAATCCTAAATTTAACCGAAATTACAAATCAAACGTCCAAAGGGGGGCAAAAAAAATTTCAGGTGGAGCAAGTCAGTCGGGACCGATGAATCTCCACTAAAACTCAAAATTCAGGGCTACCCCCCCCGGAACCACCTGGGTCCGCCCCTGAAACTAATCAAACAAAACATCATGTATTCATTTCCATGTGCAGTTAGTAAAATGAAACAAGTCTATCAAAGAAAGCATCAAACAGTAATTATAATTAGTATAATGACAAAAATACATGAATATTGAATAAAAACAACAAATCATAAACCCTAACCTTTCATACAATGGATCAGATCAAATCGTAAAATTTATCTAACGAGCGAGCTAGTTCCAGCTCAAACTCATTTAATCTAGACCAAGCCAACTTTGTTTACTCTAGGTCCAGTAACGAGCTGACTCGTTAACAACTCGGACCAATGATGAATGAGCTATTAGCGATCGAGTCACGAGCTGATCCCAATCAATCCACTAGCTATGAGTTTTTTTGCCAGCCTTAAATCACTATCCACCACTAATTAATATTTAACTATTATTGACTAACATTTAGTAAGCCATTAAGATAGTTTTGAAGTTTTAACAAAGAAAAATAAATTCTATAAATAATGTGGATATAATTTGAGAATAATATGAATAGTTTTGTAAAAAATCACATTCGCGTGACAAACAATATTAAATATTAAAATGACAAAGAACGGATAAAAATGACAACATTCTAACTTCCTAAAAGAAGTGGTGGATTTGACCTCAAATTAAGGCATTTATTCTTCTCAACTGCAAATTAAGTAGCTATCTAAAATTAGTTAAAGTGACTTTTTTTTCTTTTCGTAGACGTACCGATTTTTTCATTATTATCCATATTATAATAATATTCAAACTTTTTACATATTTTTAAAAATACCCAGACTGCCAGACTGTCAGTAATTCTGGCAGCCCTATTTTTTTTTTTTTTTCAGGCGGCCCGAAATTAATATTTTTAAGATGTGCTTATTTTTATAAAATGAATTTGACAATATGGTCAACAAAAGTGGTATTATCACCTTGGACCCTATAAAAAGAAATGGTTGAACCGGGTGAAGAATTGATGTCACACATAAATAGTTCGATTGCAAAGGGGGCTAAAACTAACACAGATAAAAATATGCTGGTTGTTTTTTAAATATTGAGAAGGAAAAAAAACGTGAGACTAGAAAATTTGGTGTTGAACCGGCAAGAGAGATAAAATGGAAGGAAAAGAGAGAAAACTTCTCATCTGCGAATGATGATTTCACAGTGCAAAGCAATAGAGAAATTGGTCTAAAATGTCTCTGTATAAAGAAAAGAAATGTAGTTTAAAAGAGTTTTCAACAAGATTGAATTGATAAAGAGGTCGATGTATTCAAGGTAGCATGCTCTCACTTACCTATTGGAAATTTGGAACCAATTGACACTCAAAAATCACAGATCCTATGTCAGCAAGACGTGTTACTTATTAGCCATACATACAGAGCCACAAACCATGATTGACTGGTTACCAAAGAGGCGCCTACGCTTCTTAGCATCAATAGAACCAACATTAAACTTCCTTTATCAGAGTTCTTTGTGTGGGTCCCTCAATTTCTGTGAGATCTGCAATCGAACGATTTCTGTGTGGCATCAATTCTTCACCCGGCTCAATCATTTTTTTTTTATAGGGTCCAATGTGATATTACCACTTTTGTTGACCATATTGTCAAATTCATTTTAACAAAATAAACACATCTTATTAAAAAAAAATAATCTCAGGGCCGTCAAAAATTTTGGCGACCCTGAAAAAAATTATTTTTTAAAAAAAGAAACCTAGGGCCACTAAAATTCTTGACGGTCTGAGCATTTTTAAAAATCCCAAAAATGTTTGGACATTTTTATATTTTCATATTTAATGTTGTATTAATTAAAAAAAACGGACGTATAGACCTAACCGATTAATTAGTTTCTTGTGTTTAACTGTATTGTGAAAATGGAAGCCAAATTTTGTATTGTATGAATTGAGAGAGGATTTAAATGTCTTTACTATTTTTTACATCTATTATGTCAATTTTCTAATAACATAAAATATAAAATTTATTATGTCAAAATAAAATCATTAGATGTAATTTATATTTCTTTTTTCTCTAATATACACATAAAAAATTATTATATTTTGATTTTGATTTATACTAAATAAATAATTTGAAAAATCAACATCCAGAATTTATCCACATCGGTGTATTTTGCAAACTTTTGATACTAATCAAAATAAAATTGAAATGTCATGATTTTTTACGGGAGCATAGAAAAAGTGATATATATCAAATCAAACTATTTCATTTTAATATTTAAATTTTACGTATTAAGTTATTGTAGTTTTAGAAATAAAGGCATTTGAACCTTCTTCGATTTTACCAAAGTTATATAACATTTAGTAATTTAATTTGTTAATTTGTTTAGCTCTATATTATCAAAACTTCAAAAATTAAATCAAATTATATATATAAAAAAAAGCCAAATATTTTTAGCTTCAAATGTAAACTAATTTAACCAATCAAACACAATGATAGACATAACATGGGGAAGTTCATATAGTTATTGGCTTAAGGCACATATATAGACCGTTTGATCTAATAAATAGTATTTTTTTAATAAAAATAAAAATACAATACGAGGCATTTGATTTTTTTTTTAGCAAAAAAAAAAAAAAATTTTAACTCCATTTTTTTATGGCAAACTGGCGTATTCCACATGAGGCATTTGATTTGAATTGAATGATTGGATCAAACAATAAAAGAATATTATCATCATAATTGTATTCTCTGTCTCATAAGTTCTACAAGATTCATCTTTTCTTAATACAAACGGTCCAAGTTGCTTTCAAACATGAAATCATGACCTAACTTTTCTATTCCTATTTGCTAACAAATTAATGTACCCCCATCGATTCATTTAGTATATAAAACCATTACAATTTGTTAATTAGAACCCATCAATTGGGTCATACAGATCTTAAGATTTTCTCTATATAGTAAATTATACCTTATATATTATTTAAAATAAAAATAATAAAGTATTTAGTATGCAATAATTAGTTAGATATTTTAAGATGTATGCATAAAATAGTTGATAGATGCATTTATATATTATGAATTGCATTAAAAAATCTTGTAATGCCGCCAGCTGCCTACCTTAATTAGATATCTAGCTATTTGCATCAGGAGCAGGTCGCCTATTATAAATTTATAACGAGGTAGTTAAAGAAGCAATAGTTTTCTTTTGACCAAACAACCAATTATTACTTACCTACTTCCAAATAGCTGAGCTGGACTATTCCTTTTTTTGTGAAGAATCATTTCACACCACCAAAAACACTTGTCTTTCAACGCTGGCCGGACTTCTAAATTACTTATGAATTATTAAGAATCATTTCACAACACCGAAAAAAGTATGATTTGCAATTATTATGAAATGTCAAATCAAATTATTTTTTTAAATAGATGAGGTATCTTACAATTTGAATGTATTAGAAGAATCACGATATTTTCTTTATTTACTCAGAAGTAACTTTTGAATTCGGATCAATAACTCCGATCCAAAACATTTTTATTTTTATTTTCCAATAACACACAAGGAAATATTTTAATTTTTCTTACAACCGCAAAAAATCCAGCTTGAAAAATGTTGATCCGGGTTATTTGTCGCAGTCTTTTTAATAAATTCAATTATATAGTATTCTATCTATTTTCAAATAAATATAAAAATATTTCTAATATTTCAATACAAAAAATAAATAAATAACATCTTCTTCTATTTGTTAAAAAAAATCCAAAACCGGAGAATTATTTTCCGGAAAGAAACCCTTTGGATTCGGAAATTATTTTCCAGATTTGGAGGCTGAATTCGGAAAATAATTTTCCGGTTTGAGTAGATCTGGAAATTAGTTGAATTTGAGTGCAGATTTTGAAATTTTGAATATTTTTTTATATTATTAAAAATTTCGGCAAGTTGAAATATAATGAGATATGGATTGGAGAGCAGTAAATAAGAATAGAGTTGAAATATAATGAGATATGGATTGGCAAATTGAAATTTCGGCATTCTAGAATAGCTAGAATAACTACTATTTGAGAATAGTAAATAAGAATAGCACTAACCTTGATGGTAAGAGAATAGTGCTAATTCAAAGCTATTCGGAATAGTAAAAAAGTTGTTTGGAATGCAAATTTGGAATAGAGTTTGGAGGGAAGAGGGGTGAAGAGGGGTCCAATCACTATGCCGACTTTTTGTTGGAATAGCATAACAGCGCTGTTCTGCTTGTTCCGAATAGCAAATGAGATTGTTTGGTTGCCCTTGATTTAGAATAGCACTATTCTCAGATGATCCAAACATAGCCTAAGAATTTAAACAAAATATATGTTCAGATCATTGTATATAAAATTTAGATCAAACTTATCTAAAGTGTTAAACTCTGATTATCACCTAATTATAATTTCTAGTCATATAAATATATTTTGCTCATATATCAACCGGTATGAGAAGTGATAAGAAAAACAAAATGTAAATGATGTATTATACGACTCCCGATTAAAGATTTATCCAATAAAAATTCACACTCATTTTTTCTACTCATTAAAATAAAAGAAGATTCACAGAAATTAATGCCTAAAATTTAATTCCTTTTTTTATTAATCAAATAATTGAGGAACTTTTAAGGAATTTATTATGGAGTCTCACTAGTATGATATGAGTGTCATTGGAACTTAAATACTATAAACTTCAAATCTATCAAATCGACTTCAAACGACGAATTCAAACCTTTCTAACGTACCTACTTCATTAGTTATGTGTCTACATGCAAAATTTATATTTTTTTAAATTTATTTAATATCAAGTCATGTAGTAAATATGAGAGTTTTAAGTTAATTTTAATGCACACATTTTTTTTTTAAATTTGACCGCTTGACTTGGTACTAAAATAACACGAAAAAAATATAAATTTTACATGTAAACTCATCACTCACACAATAAATCGGTTTGAACGGTTTGGATTCATCGTTTGAAGTACATCCAATTTGTTTTGAAGTTTATGTCATATAACATCGATATCATACTAGCTGGAGTCCTTACTATACGCCATAAAGTAAGATAACAACAAATATCTCCATTCTTATATGAAGCACATAGATATCCTGATCCTTAATGGACGTAATTAAAAGATGAAATTTCATATTGAATATCAGCCCCCTCCACCAATTAAATAGTCTGCCTTCTTTTGATTCTATGCATATTTTTTATGTTTTTCTACGTGTAGAAGTCTAAATTTAATTAGACACGAACTCGCTACATGCACATTGTATTATCTTTCTGATTAGACCTCATTTATTTCCATTTCTTACATGTCATTTAAAGAATTTTTAGATTGATTGATAATTAATTGGTCATGCATTTATTTCTTTTCATTCTTTATATCATTTAAATAATGTTATTTGTAATCAATATGTCATTTTGTATAAGGTTGGTTAATATCAAAATGTTTGTTCTTAGGCCGTGGAACAAACGCTTCGATTTTTACATTTTGAAAGTCCAAACCATTCAACATTCAATCTATAATATACTTGGAGACCAAATTTTACATTTTTTGAAATTTTTTTACTATTTATTAAGCTAGTTTTAAAATCATTGTTTTCAATGATTCATAAATTTTTCACAGTTTATTAAAATCAGCGATTTTAGAACTGCTTAATAAATAGTAAAAAAAGTTTCAAAAAATGTAAAAGTTGGTCTCCAAGCATATTTTAATATAGAGATCACATCTAACGGTTTGGATCGACCGTTTGACTTTGAAAAAGGAAAACCAATTGGTTGCACCACGGCTCCGGAACAAACGTTTTGATATTAGCCAACCTATATATATATATATATATATAGTAGAGAGAGAGAGAGAGAGAGAGAGAGGGAGGTTGGCTAATATCAAAATGTTTGTTCCTATGCCATGGATTTCAGTTTATACATTTTCGAAGTCCAAACAGTCAATCTAAACTGTTCAACATTCAATTTATAATAAAATGTGCTTGGAGACCAAATTGTACATTTTTTGAATTTTTTTTTACTATTTACTAAGCCAATTTTAAAATCGTTGTTTTCAATAATCCAGAAATTTTTCATTGTTTATTAAAATCAGTAATTTTAAAACTGGTTTAATAAATAGTAAAAAAAATTCAAAAAATGTAAATTTGGTCTCAAAGCACATTTTAATATAGATATCACATCTAATGGTTCGGACCGACCGTTTGAACTTTGAAAATCGAAGAACCAATTGGTTGCATCACGGCTCTTGAACAAATGTTTTGACATTAGTCAACCCCTATATATGTGTGTGTGTGTGTGTGAATTGATGATATGTCATTTAAGAACATATGTCATTTTGTATAAGATTTTTTTTTGTTTTTTTATAATATGTTTCTATTACAATCCACGAGCATGATACTAGTAGTAATTAATTAACGCCATATTGTTTATTTATTTTTCTCTTTATTTTCGGCGATCAAAATGGAAATGAAGATTTATGCTTCTGATATGTCTCTTCTTATAATTTCTATTTTTTTAATTGTTTTTGTAACTAATTTTGTAATTAATCACATCTAGTGAAAGCTCATTAAATATTTAATTAATTAATGGGACCGAATGAAAGAGGAGAGAGAAAGCTCATTAAATATTTAATTAATTATTGGGACCGAATGAAGAGGAGAGAGAAAGCTCATACTTCAATTTCGGAATTATATTTCTGTACCGAATTTAAACTTCAGTTTTTCTTATTTTGATTTTATGTGGCAGCTGGATAGAGAAGTTGGATACTGAAATTGAATTTTAGAATTAAAAGAAGATACTGAAAACCATTTTCGGTATTGATGATTTTTGTAAAAAAATAAATAATCAATTCGGTTTCTGATTTTTTTATGATAGTTTATAAAAAATATTCAAATTAATGTATATATGACGAATTTTTGAACTACAAATAGTATTTTAATTTATAAGATGTAAACCATGCCTGCACCATCCATAATTTTTTTTAATTACTATTTAGATCTATTTTTGTTTGTCCTATGTTTGTTGGTACACGTCAAGTCATACCGACAATATTTGTGGCATATTTAGATGTATTATTTTAAAATAGAGACTATACGGAATAGCAATTGTATTCAAATAACTTTTTTGCTATTCAGAATAGCTAGAATAGTTGTTATTCTCTATTCCTTATAAATGTTAGTATATAGCATCATTAACTTATTAAGAATTCAAATAAAAAAAAAAATTTAAGAATCATAAGAATTTTTTTCTTAGAAATAATTTTGCTGCAGTCTGTCATGTAAGTCTCATAATGTTGATTTTAATGCACAGAAATCATGAATATATTTAATTTTAAACAATAAATATACTTGACGGAACAAGCTGTATATGATTGGTGTTGTTAAGCATGTATCATGTATAATTTTTATTATACTAAAATTTCAACTCCCTATAAATTTAACAAATTTCACACTTGGTACAGTAATTTACATGACATGACATTGGTAACTATGAGCTGTGTTGTTTTATTTTTATGTTTAGTGTATCATATATAAATTTAAATATTTGCAGGGTTGATACTTGTAAAAAAAAAAAAACATGATCAGGTAGTTTCAAGAACAATCATTTGTTTTTAAAAAAAATATTAGGAAACATATTGATTGTAGTTTTCTTCAGAAATAACAAGAACAAAATCATTGATTTAGTTTAGGGAAAGGTGAACTGAATCATTAGTTCGATCACCCCCTAATCACACATACACACTACTGGTAACACAAATTGCATAAAAAGAGTGTGATCGAAGAATTTTTTTAAATTGAAGTCATCGATCAAAATGCCGGCCGTCTGCTGCCATCAATGAACCAGATAAATAAATAAAATGAAATTAATGAACTTTTTTTTATTAAAAAAATGAAATTGATGAACCGGTAAGTGGTTCAGGTTGTATTTGCTGGATCCGCCTCCGCTGTTTTTCTTAGAGAAAAGGAGGGCCCTCCTTTTCCGATCTGAACCATTCAAATTTGTTGAGATTTGTGTATGAAAAAGTTATTTTATCGAGATACGTGAATGAACAAATTTGAATGGTTCGGATCGGAAAAGGAGGGCCCTCCTTTTCTCCGAGAAAAGGAGCGGAGGCGGATCCGTATTTGCTGTCTGTATAGAGATAATTGCACCGAGATTCTTTGTCCCTTTCACTAGATTATGAGTTTCGAGTTACGTCCTTAGGTTTTTTCTGTTTTTTTAAGGGGGAATTTTACGTATATCCCTCAAAAAAATTCAAAATCACTTATTTCCCCCTCAAAATTTTAAAATTACATATTTGCTCCTCAAAAACTCACAAATTTATCTATTTTATTGTCTTTTATATTAAAACTCATTCTAAATTTATAAAATATCCATTTTACCCTTTATTAAAAGCATAAAATGCCCATCATACTCAAATTTGAATCTGAAGAGTTCCCCTACCGTCCGATCTGCGCGCATTGCATTAATATATGTGCACATTGCTTCAATATCCGTGCGTGTTCGCTTCAAGGTTTGTGCTGATCTAGCTTGCACGGATATTAAAGCAATTTTGACCCCATAAATTGCATTAAGATTTGTGTATGTCGCTTCAATATCCGTGTGTGTTCACTTTAAGATTCGTGCTGACCTTGCACTTGCAGATCTTAAAGCAGTTCAGACGGTACATGAACCTTTCAAATTCAAATTTGAGTCCGATGGGTTTTTTTTTATGTTTTTATAAAGGGTAAAATGGGTATTTTATAAATTTAGAATGAGTTTTAATATAGAAAACAATAAAATGGGTAAATTTGTGAGTTTTGAAGTTTAGAGGGGGAATACATAATTTCAAAATTTAGAAGAAGAAATACGTAATTTTGAAGTTTTTCAGGGGTATACGTAAAATTTCCCTTTCTTTTAAATGTCTTTTTATTGTTTCGAATTTGAGGTCTGGCCGTCATCGTAATTATGACAATAGAGTTTATAATCTGCCACGTGCAAAGCCCACCCAGTGGGCCCCCTTAACGAAATAACATTACTGAGAAATTTTCTAAATCAAATTTTTGTATATCCATAGAAAACTGATCATAAGAATGCAACTATTCGCTATTGTCATGTAATGTTTGGTTTATATTGTTCATCAATATTTTTGTATAATTATATAAGGTTTTGTTTGGATGTGTTAAGAACAGAGACTATTCTAAAATAAGAGCTATTTGAAATAACAATGTGTATTCTAATAATATTTTTGCTATTTAGAATAATTATAATAGTTGCTATTCTCTATTTATTGTAAATGTTGGAATAGCTACTATTCGGAAATTTGAAGAGAGAGAAAAATATTTATTTCTTAAATTTTCGACAACACAGTTCTGAATGATAAAGTTGATATCACTTTTGCTATCTCCACGTTATGATAATTCATTTAAGACCCCACTTGTCTATCTTTCTTCTTAACTAATATTTTTTTAACACTATTATTTTTCGACTACAGCCATTTACTATTTCAAATGTACAATCCAAACAATAATTTTATTAATTTAACTAGTATCATTTTCATACTAATATGAAATATTATTTTTCTCTATTCTCGTCTACTATTCTCAAATTTCACTGTTCTAACTATTGTAGCTCCCCTTTCAAAAATATACCCATATATACAATGATAGGTATTATACCATAAGATAAAGTTATATGGGCACCAATTTTATTTGACAACGTGGACAACCGACAAACAACTTTTTATTCTTCAAAATAAAATAAAAATATAATTAGAGGTACTTTGCAATTATAGATTATAAATTATATACTAATTGATAATCCGTTGAAGTGTTTGAATAATTAGCAGCCCAATATTGTCAGTAGTTGATTGGTGATCAAACAATTTTTAAATTGCATCTATCTAAAATTTTGCTTCTTTTATTTTGATAAAATATTTATTATCAATTGTCATGTTTATCAAATAATTATAGTTATGAATATATCATTTTTCTTGTGTCATGGTAGTAACAAGGTAAAAAAATAATTCACGAATTGCGTATGTGTTGGCTAATATATCAATGTTCGGTATTTTAAAGTTCAAATAGACAATTTGAAGTACTCAACGTGTTTTTCATATTAAAATATTTGGAGCCAAATTTTATATTTTTTCCATATTGTTTACTATATATATCAACAACTCTCAATTGAATAGATGAATTAAATGAATATTTAAAATTATTCTCAAATTATTTTTTAATTATTCAAGAATTTTACGAATTATTCACTGAGTTTGATTTCTTTTGTATACTTTTTAAATATTCAATATATTTGTATGTATCATAATAAAACAAGTTATTTTTAAATTATAGTCTTATTATATTCGAAATACGAATTTTAATATAAAATTATTTTTGAATCTCAAACTTCGGACATATATATGTTTGTTGGATTTTTATATATATCCGATAAAAGTCGAGCCACATTAGATCCGGCGTTCTGTGTAATCCAATCCAACCTACCATCTTCCTTTTCATTTTTAATTGTATACAATCCAAACAAATAAAGACAGATTCAGAATTGCAGACGAACCAATGGAACGAAATGGAAATGAGCGTAATATTACTTTCGGCAACGCGACAAATTTGAGTCGAGAATCGAGATAGATCATTTTGTTTCTTTTCATGAAATAGGAATTGAGCATATGCCTGTCCCACAAATGGTGGCATTTAATTTACCTCAAAAAAAAAAAAAAATTGAATTTGGGTCAGTGGAGAACATTATACTCATTTGTTTTAAATTTAAATATATTGCAAAACCAAGATGTCGCAAAAAAATAGAGAAAAATTGAGTTGGATTAAATTGATTGGTGCAATCAATTAAAAATAAATTCATTGAATACTCATTTGTTTTTAAATTTTTTAAACGTTCCAGCCGAAATTTTTAAAAATACCCTCAATTCAAAAAAAAAAAAAAAAAAAAACCACTGAATCTGGAAAATTTCATATTTACCAGGGTCGCAATGACAAATGACAGCCCCCTGCGCCCTCGCAAAAACAAAAAAATATTACGGTGAAAATTATTGATTGGTTTAATAATTTTCAGAAATAGACATAACAACTAATAATTTGAATATGTTAGAAAAAACATCAAACAAAATATATAAAACACCTTGAGCATGCCGGTAGGTGTATTAGTCTTCCTTGTGTCTCTTCCAACTGTCCATTCACGTTGGCTTATCGCATGTCCTCAATCATCTCTATTGCTTTCACAGAATCTTTATTGACCAAGTTCCCACTGGCAGCACATTGAGTTGAGACTTAGTTGCATAAGTGTATCATGCATAGAAAAAATGAAACAGTAACAATACATCAATTCCATAGTTAGGGCATAAGCGCAAGAGTTCTTGCCATCTATCCAAGCTTTACTAAATGACTCATCTCATCTTGTTTGAAAGTGTGATTTTTGCTCTGAAATGTTGGGTTTTAGGAGGTGAGAAGTATTTGCCTAAGAACAACTTTTGTACCTTGGCCCAAGTTTGTGTTATCATCAGGTTTAACAACCTCAACCAAGTCCGAGCATCATCCCTAGTGAGTGGTGAAAACAATTCAATTTTAGAAAATCAAGTTGGGGTCCTCTTGGTGCAAATGTACCACAATAATCCTAAAAATTGCTAAATGTTAGTGAGGGTCCTCATTCAATGCACCACCAAATCTATTTTGACCTAACAAATAAAAAAGAGTTGGTTTGAGATTTGAGTTGGTTCTCCCATGTGCAATATAGCCAAATCGTTGCCTGGTTCCATTTGATTCACAAACTCCATTATTAGACAGCGGTCGCTTGGATTTCGAGATGGTGGTGGGCCATTTGCGCCATAAAATGGGTTTTCAAACCGAGGTCGTTGTTAAGGAGAGGATCTTCTTCGATACGAGGTGTGTCTTCTTCCTCCTCATCTTCGATACCAGCGCTCAAATTTGTGAAAGAGAGAGAAGAAGAGTGAGTTTCAAACAATCGAAATAAAATAAAACAAAAGAAAAAAAATCTAGAATTAATTTCTGAAGTAAAAAATTAATATCTATCCGTTTATTCCCCGGCAACAGCGCCAAAAAACTTATTGTGTATTTTAGGTATTGCATTCTTAGGTAAATTGGATACACTTTTTTAACTTTTAAATTTATAAACCTTAGTACACAATAATATATCAGTTGCAAGCATACAACCTATCATTGTAGTAAAATAGGTATCGATGCAAAGATAACGGAAAATATTATTTTCTACTAAATTAATTAACTCTAAAAGGTGAAATAAAAGTAAATGGGGGAGGTTTGTTGAAATTTGGTTTTGTTAGGTTCAATACCCGATTGAGAATTTAATTAAAACAAAAGCAATTTAAACAAACAAATAAAAAGGAGTTTTGTGATTCAATAAAGAGAAGTACTAGGGGCTATTGGCATACAATCACTTGGTCAAATCTACACTTAATTGATTTCTAAATTCATGTTTGCATTGATGGAGTTTCTAAAACTAAAGTATCATTAAGGATCACTTTCATGAATTAATGACATGCCTAAACAATTCGGGTTTCACAATTAAGTTATTCATCCTAGTGGTCTAGACCATAAGCATATGTTAGCCTAGTTTATCCCTAAATACCGTAGTATCGTCTTTCATATCGATATTCGGTTCAATTATAGGGTTCCCAATTAAATACAAGGCTTCATGATTAAGTTTTTCATCTCAATCTAACCTTTGATTCTTGTGGTTCCGGACTAATAATTAGATTTGGTCATTTCTAATCTCAAATTCTAAGGTATTTATGCACACAATTTGGTACTATCAATTATTGATCCTACTCTACTCAAGTTGTTTAGACCTAAGTGGGATACTAATTATCAAGCAACACAAATCATGCAATCACACAAATTAATAAAATCAACAAGAACAATCATACAAGTAAACAATCATAAAGAAAACCATCCAAGTAAGATAGATATTAACACATGTTAATGCTTAAAACCTAGGCCCGTAAAGAGAAAATCTAGCATCTCATAGGTGCGCTAACATTCAAAAGAAATACAAGAGAAAACATGATAAAACAGAGAAAAACAAATAAGAGAATAGACTACACCAATCTCGCCTTGCTTGTTGTCTCCATCTTCACTTTGTTCCGCTCGAGCAATGCTTCAATCATTCACTTCAATCGTCTTGATCCACTTGGAAAAGGGTATAGAGATGTGTAGAACAATAGGTATAACAAAGATGGGTAAATATAGATCAAAGATAGATCAAACATGCATTCTCCTGCTGCCTTCCATGCAAATATATATTGGGAAGCAATCAAACAGGATCTGGCAACAAATCTGAGAGGATATCGTGAAATAAGACAATATTTGGCATTGGTGCTGCCAGCCATGCGGCCTGGGATTTGTTAAGGAATTGAGATTTGTGCAGCCAACTATGCAGCTAGAGGAACCCGCACGAAATGAATTTCCTTTAGAATTTAGGACTGTGCGGCCAAAGGAACCCGCACAAAATAGAATTTGGGATTGTGCGGCCGCACAAATAGCTTGTACAGGCCGCAGAACTCTCTAGATATTTTTGGTTTTATCTTAATTCTTTTGAAAATTAATTATTTCGTCGTGCGGCCAGTGATACGGCTAGGACAACCCGCACTAGTTTCGTGCGGCCAGGACAACCCACACTAGCCTTTATTTTGCTCTATTTGTTTGATTTCTGCAATTTAAATAATAAAAAGCAGTAACTTGATTCTTTGGTGTATTATATACTAAACTAAGCTAAATGCAAGAAATTTGGCACAATTTTGGAGGTAAAATCCTAACCGAAAATATATATAATTGAGGCTTCAAAGTGATCCTAGTTAGTGACTAGTTTTGAAAAGTCGGTAGAGATCTTCTAGAAGTGGTCCCAGTGACTCCGGTTAAAGGTCTAAAAGTGGTTTCAGTGATCTCGGTCAAAGCAGTTAGACACTTAAACTGAGAGTTTGACTAGAGACTACATGGTAATAAAAAGTTGCTATTTATTACGAAATTCGGTAAAGCAGTTTACATAATTTAAAATTATAGTTTATAGAATTATAATAAGAGGTTTACAAGACTTTTAGAAAGTCGCGACAATTGGTTCGAGAAAATTCTTAAAATTGATGTCTGAGGTTAATCAGTCAACTCCTAAATTGATGTCTGAAAATATATATCGTACTAAGAGTAAGATATACTTATTTAGCTCTATTCGCCGGTGTAAAGTCAGAAAGAGGGAGGAAATGCTATATGACCTCGATACATACTTACCAACTATCTATTATTTTTATTTTATTTGTTTTCCGTACAATCCCATGGCCCATGGGAGGCTATATATTTAGGGAGAGCCTAGCTATCTCTCGGTATCCATCCTCCGTTTCTTTCATCAGTCATTAACTACTTGAGTAACTACTAACTACTTGGGGGGACCACTTACAATATGGAGCGCCTAATATTTGAAAGATTTTACAACTGGCACGCGCAAGTATTCATATATAATACATCAAGTATTCATACTTAAGATATCAAGTATTTTAAAAAAAAATGGACACATCACTCACCCATCTTTTACACATTTTTAGAGATGTTTTTTTTTCTCTGTTCAATCTAACAATATTTCTGACGATCTGTGAGAAATTTTGCAAATCTAAAACCACAAACGTCTTCTACACAATTTTATCTTTCAAATGAGATCCATGATAACATACTTTCGAGTTGTCCGTTGCACAAGTATTCATACCTCATCGAGCAAGTATTCATACCTCGTTGTGTAAGTGTAAATAGTTAATGTATCAAGAGTATTACAAACATATGTGCATACCTCGATTAATTTTACAAGAGCAGCCGAATAATATTGAACATTGCTTTATTGCTTTCTAGTTCAATTTTATTTTTTGGAAATAAATAGTTGTCACATGTTTCACTATCGAAACAAAAATAATCTATCAAATTTTACAGATCATGTAATTGAAATGTTACCAAAAAAACAAAAACAATATTTAAAAGAAACAAAACATACTTCATTGAAGTATTCATACATATACGTTGAAGTATTTATACTTAAGATATCAAGTATTCATTTATACACGTTGAAGTATTCATACCTAAGACATCAAGTATTCATTCATACACCTCTAATTTTTTCAAAATTTGTTTTTCTATCATTTCTTAGTACTTAGTACGCACTGGCCTAATTCACCATTAATGAAGTTTTGTTCTTTGCAAATAACTCGCTACTGCATGAGGAAGAGAAACATAGACATGAAAGGGATTAATTGCATCCACAGAGACAAAATTAGTTGAACTCGATCCATTTAGCACTCATTTTGAGACGGTCAACAGTGATGGATCTGACCCGACGGAGGCGTGCTTGATTGGGATGGAGTGCCAGAGGATCTCCGACAGAACGTCCGCTGGAGCGGGAGTAGTAGGCAAATATGGAAAAGCGGAGGTGAGAGAGGGTGGGAGCTTATCGTATTTACCATTTCGATGTGGGAGAGGGTGGGAGGTGGGAGAAGGAGGGAGTTTATCGATAGAAAAGCGGAGAGGGAGGCGGAGGCGGAGGTGGGAGAGAGAGGCGGAGGTGGAAGGCGGAGGCGGAGGCGAAGGTGGAAGGCGGAGGAGGATGTGGGAGAGACGGAGATGGGAGAGGGAGGCGGAGGCGGAGGTGGAAGGCGGAGGCGGATGTGGGAGAGGCGGAGGTGGAGGTGGGAGAGGGAGGACCGGTAATTTGATGTTAAGGAATGAATGAAAGAGATAAATGGATAAGACAGTTAAGAGATGGGGGATGGAATGGGGGAACGATAGTTAGGGGATATTATAATTACCCTATATTTTATTAAGACATATTCTAGCCTCCAAAGTTGCTAATGCGGTTAGTACGAATAATATTTAAGATAATGTAAAACAAAACGAACGCGTATCTCTGCATTAACTCAAAAAGAATTCTTTTGAGTTAATGGATTTGAACCGTCTGATTTTAAACGGAGCAAATTCGACTTCTAACTATACCTTGGAGGATTTTCAATATTCGTACGAATCTAGTCTGCACGAATTTTAAAACATATCGGATGGTCGAAATTCATTAACTCAAAAGATTCCTTTTGAGTTAATGCAGAGGATACGAATTCAAACAAAACTTCATCAGTGAAATTATATTTAGGAACATGCAGATTTGCGATGTGTCTGCATGTGTGATTAATTTGTTAGGCTTTTCATGACACGTTACGTGACACATCACAAAATAACACCTAAAACAAGTGAGTTTTCCGGCCATTTAAAAAAAAGATACCGTCCCATTTAATAAAACATTCCTTGTAGACCGGTAGAGACGCCAGGTGTCGAACTTGTTGCGTTCCCTAGGTTTCGGTCAGAGGGAAGGTACTCCTGTAGCTGTCCTCTCCAGTTAAGAAACTCACTGGAGGGCTCCGAAAGACAATTCGAATAAACACAGGCCAATAATGATTAATGAAAGCTTATAACCGCGCCATTAGGTGAATAATGGAGATTATTCCTGCTCTCTGTAGCTATCAATGCCACAAATATAAAGTCACGAAGTTATCAATGCCTCTAATGACTACTACTGCCTCTATACAGTGATGCCAAGAGGATTGTGAAAAGGAGAACAAATAAATAATCATTGGGAGTGGAGGCTGACGAAACATAAGTACCAGCTAGAGAACACTAGCTAGTAGCTAGCTACCACTTTTCTCTCTCTCTCTCTCTCTCTCTCTCTCGAGATCTGCGGTCCATCTCTCTCTCTCTCTCTCTCTCTCTCTCTCTGTGCCTCCAGTAGGAGAAAATGAAGCATGATTCAAGAAAAACTGGAGAGGTTTGCTACTACGTCAATCTTCAGTTCTTCACCATTAATTTGTATGAGTTTTGTGAGAAAAAAAATAATATCTTTTGGGTGAATTGTGCTTTCATGCAGGTTTTCTGGCCGAAGGTGGTGCTCAAGAAATGGCTTAACATAACTGGACATGATTCTGATTATAGCGCTGATGAAGGAGACAACGAGAGCGAATTTGAAGAAGATGGTTACTTTTATTAGTTGTTTGGTACTTCAAATTCTTTAGTATCATTTAAATTGTTACTGATTTTGGCAATTTTTCTTGAAGAAAATTGCGAGTTTGAGGAGGAAGAAAAGAGAATAAATGGGGAGCCACGGAAAGAGAGTACTCCAGGTATGTTCTTCCTCTAAGGCTTTTGTTTTATTTTCTTGTTAATTTATATATCTACTAAATCATGCTAGTTTGATATCTTTCTTTCTTTTCTCTCTCCAAAAATAGTTAAGAAACTAGAACATATCATCGTTTCTTTTTCGCCATTTACTTGGAATGGCTAACGGTCTAATTTGTTAGATGGTCCAAATCCGATCAACAGAGAAGACTCATATCAAAATCCTGGCCATCTGATTTCAATTGCAAAGCAACCTATTAGATAGCGGAGAGCTACAAGCCTACAATACAGTCAAAATATAAAAGACATATAGCCTTGTCTAAGATTTGTACTTGGTAAAAGGGAATAGTTGAATAAAACAAAAAAAACTTGGATTAGGTGATGCATAACACAACCGACCTTAATTATTCAAGGTAAGTTTGTGAATGAGTCTTACTATCCAATAAAAAAATTGGGACAGGAAACAAACAAGTTATGTGATGGCATTCAGAGCCATAACTCATACGCCATTAATATTTTATACTTGGAAGTTGGAACCAGGTCATAACAGTACTATAATTTACTTGTCTTTTGTGCTATTTTTGTATTTTCTAACTAAAAAAAATATTGGCATGCATGTGCTGATGTGCAGATGACCCATTGGAGGGAATGCCATATAAGTTGAGAAGAAGAAACTCAGAAACATTCAGGGCCCAATATATAAATAACAAGGAAATCAGGTACCAAACTGAATAAAAAGCTTCACAGTACATATTTCTTCCCCCATTTTTTTAAGTAAATTTGTGTTCACTGTTTTCATGTACTGCAGAGTTTGCATAGGCACATGGAATGTAGGAGGCAGAACTCCACCAGATAGCTTAGACCTTTCTGGCTGGCTAGACACAAATGAACCAGCTGATATATATGTTGTTGGGTAAAAAAAAAAAAAATTTTTCTTTATTATTTTTATCATCTGATAATTGATTTCTTCAAAGATTGAATTAGAACTTGGAACTGTTCTAAAATGGAAGGACCAGAAAGTACAGAAATTAAAGTGATAAGACATATAAATAATCAAATAAACATATCATAATATGAAAAGGTATATATTTTAAACTTGTAACTTCAAAATTATTTGTTCGTTACAGGTTTCAGGAAATAGTTCCACTAATGCCGGGAATGTATTTGGTGCCGAAGACAACCGACCTGCTTCAAAATGGGAAGAAATAATTCGAGGAAAACTTGAACAAAGTTCAACCCAAAAAGCCAAAATACAAGTCCTTCAGTAATCCATCTTCTCCTTCGAGATTCAACCCATCAGAAGATACGGTATCAGCCGTCAATGAGTTGCTTCTTGGCCTTGACAACGACTCTGACTCTGATGAAGAAATTCCTTTCAGCACAACTGTGGAAGTTGAACCTGAAAAGAACATAAAAGGGAGATACCTTCATTTAAGAGACTAGAGAGGCTGAACCATTTTGTTTTAGAAAATGAAGAACAAACCGATTTGGAATCGCCTAAGGTGCAACAAAACAGCTTTTGAAAACACTGACCCGATCAGAAAGAATCGGGTTGGTCTGGCCAGAGCAACCTTTAGATTTATTGTCACAAACAATGCGACTTTAACTAGTACCAAATCTTTCAAGTCGGTGAAATCTTTAGGAATTATAGCTCCTTCAAAGTAGTAGATGAGGGGGCTTGCATCTTTGAGAGAAAATATGATTACTGATACTGGGACTAGATGGATTGAGTTAAAAAAGAAGAGCTCGTCGTTTGTAAGGATTATAAGCAAGCAGATGGTTGGTGTTTTTATTTCGATTTGGGTCCGAAGGTCCTTGAGGAAACACATTCAAATTTGAAAGTTTCTACAGTTGGAGTGGGTGCAATGGGATATATAGGCAACAAGGTTAGACTAGTTCCTTCATAGAATGTCATTTTGTCACTGGTACAAATTATTTCCAGCATTTCAATTTTAGTTTCAGTCTCTAAATTAATGGATAAATTTCTTATTTGTGATGCATACCTAGGTTTTTACCTGACCTATACCTGCTTAATACCTCATTAGACCAAGACCACCATCTATAAAAAAACAAAACAAAAAAAACGGAATGGCAATTAGTTCTGCCAATTTTCAGTGGCAATATACAGAACCAAAAAACCCCGAGTTCAGAAAGAGTTGGATATACATTCAAATGCAAATGTAATGCACAATAAATAAAACAAAACTTGTGGTTGCAGGGGTCAATATCGGTAAGCATGTCCATATATCAGACAATGTTCTGCTTTGTGTGCACGCACCTCTCATCAGGAGAGAAAGAGGCAGATGCAATACGTCGAAATGCAGATGTGCAAGAGATACACCGTAGGACACTCTTTCGCTCGACAGATGGCCCTGGATTGCCTAAAACCATCCATGACCATGAGTAAGTCAAGTTTGCTATGATATGTTATAGATATATAGGCTTTCATTTCTGTTTTGCATTTAGTTGTATAATTCTAACACAGATATAAAAGGAATTGATGCATGCCTATACAACTGAGGATAATTTATACAATTTACATAAAATTGGTAAATCCCGTTCAATATTGCGCCAATAAAAGCTGGCCTCTGCAACATACAACGGTAGTTCAAATTATTTCTGTTTTGTTTATGTTATCTTCTAAATAATTTGCAGAAGAATAGTTTGGCTTGGAGATTTGAATTACCGAATAAATTTACCATATGAGAAGACACATGAGCTCGTCTCCATAAAAGACTGGTCTGGATTGTCAGAGAAAGATCAAGTATGTATAACATTATTTCATTTTGTTTTAAATACTCTATCTGAACCTCCGATTTTTAAATTGCTCAAGTTTTTTTTTTTTTTTTTATGGTTGTTGTTCCTTATTTCCTTTTGCTAAAATTCACTTTTAAAATCGGTTGAAAGCTTAAAAAGGAGCTGAGAAAAGGGCGTGTCTTTGATGGATGGTCAGAAGGCACACTAAATTTTCCTCCAACATATAAATACGCGAACAATTCAGAGAAGTATATCGAAGATGATCACAAGGGTGGAGAAGATCTCCGGCATGGTATGAAGCTTTTTATGTTTGTTAAGCATTGGACATCACCTTGCTCTGTTTTTTTTTTATATATGCTCTACTTTATCCATTAGCAGGTCATTACCACAAATTTTTAATTGGATATTATTAAGTTTCAAACAACAGTAATTATTCGAAATGTTTCTGGTGGTGATCATTATCAAGGCCCTGCTAAGTTTTTGTTTGTTCCCCTGCAACATGGATGTCCTATTAATTGAATGGATTGTTAAACCCTACCAGGGTCCATGTTAGGCAATATGTCATTAGCAACTATAGAAAAAACAACAGTGTTGTTTTCTAACTATAGAAAACAGTGATGGCAACCTTCAAAAAAGAAAAAGAAAAAAAAAAACAGTGGTGGCTATATACTCTGTATTACTGTTCATCTTAAAACCTTCCAGATATTTAATAATCACTCGATCTCCTAATTTATCAGGTGCGACCGTATCTTGACATTTGGAAAAGGTGTGAGGCATCTAAATTACAAAAGAGCCGAACAAAAGCTGTCAGATCACCGACCCGTCTCGGCTGTTTTCATGGCAGAGGTGGAGGTGTTCTGTCACCGAAAACTCCAGAAAGCTCTGACATTAACCGATGCTGAAGTCGAAGATGGAGAAGTAATGCCTGATCTTGATTTCGAGTTTAGAGTGAACCATGTTATGCCTGCGGAGGTAAACATATAATTTAAAATTTAATTACACCTTTCTGTCAATTAAAATTTAATTACACCTATAGTTGTCAATTTATATTCTGACCAGAAAATGCACAAAAGGTGAACTTGTACCGACTGGCACCATAGAAAATGTACCAAGAAAGATAGTATTGTTAATATGACACGATCATAGGGCTTGAAACTGACTGCTATGAAATTTAGTAGGGAAGTTTCAACTACTATGCTTACATTGCCTACAAGTTCTATTCTTATAATTAAGAATCGGTGCAATTTTAATTTCTAATTATATATAGTTTCATCTCTTAAAATTAGGCTTTAACTAATGCAGGATAACTCCAGGTGGGACCGTTAAGACTTAATATTATATATATATAGATTATTCTAAACACATTAGCTCACGTGTTGAGAATCTTGTGGTGGTTAAAACTTGGTGTCATTGTTTTGGCGTATGGTGTCAT
>JAJGRW010000259.1:557392-697784 GCA_025461045.1 Carex parvula
TTGTCTCTTTTTCAGGAAATCTTTGTAGGCAGAACTCAGAAATGCATGTAACTATCTTTGTTTTCTCAGACTTTGTCAGCAGTGATCTGAGGGACCCAGAAATATCATCGCTCATAGCAATTAAATTGCAGGAGTTTCATAATCTTCATATGCCTGGTCCAAGAGAAGTTCTTTTATGGCCAAGATTGAGGTTAGTTTTTTCCTCTTTTGTTTGTCTTTTTTGCACTATTAATAAAAATATTCGCCATTACAATCTTGGACACACTTATGTTGTGGCTAGAATCGTCATTCGTCAATTTATTGTTGTGCTTTATTTCTTGTGTTTAAACGACGCTTAATGTTCATTAAATACAAGTGCCAGTCCTTGGTTGATTGAGATAGTAAAGTACAAAATCAGGTCTTATAAAAGTGCATTCAAATCTAACATTTGATGCATCAGGATCAGGGGTTGGACCAAGAAGGCGCTCGACCTGTGCTCAGCCGAAGAGGCGAAGGAATTCATCTTAGATAATATAGGGGAGGAGATATACATGTTAGAAACGGCTCTTTCACGGGATAGTGAGAGAATAGGGTTTTGTCATAACGACCTCCAATATGGCAATATCATGATAGATGAAGAGACCCGTCAGGTCACTATCATTGTAAATAGTTTCCGTGCACACCTGGCTTCTCTTATTGAAAATTGCCTAAACTACCCCCTTTTTTGTTCATTTTAATCTTTTTTAAGGTTTTCGTTTTATAAGAACATTTAAGTCATTTAATTAGTCATGTTGAATCAGGGAAGTTTGATTTTGTTTAGGGGAATTCCAAGCACATAGGAAAGCTAACTGTTTTAGATATTGCTAAGAAATCTACTCCTTTGTTTTATAAGAGGGCTTTTAGGCAAATGCATGTGGCCTCTTTGCTTTCTCTAGTGGGGTTCTAACTGAGGTTAAGCTTTGACCTGAAGATCCATCTGAGAAACTAAAGGAGAATCTTTTATGTATATGTCAGTGGTAGTGGTGCAGATTTGAGAATCTTTCATTCTGCTCCTTTGTCTGAAACATCTCTTCTAAAAAAATTGATCTCAGGATTATGAGTATGCAAGTTTCAATCCGATTGCATTTGATATTGCTAATCATTTCTGTGAGATGGCTGCTAATTACCACACCCATAAACCTCACATCTTGGATTTCTCCCACTATCCTGGTTTGTCCTCTTTTTTTTTTTTTTCCTTTACTATTAGCTATTGTTTTTTCATATATAGTCTTTTCGTTCTCTAACATATCTACATTTTTAACAAAAAGAAAAAGAGTGATCAATATTTTAGCAGTATATATGTTCCTTTCATTTATTAGGTGTTGAAGAACGAAGTAGATTTGTGAAGACATATCTCAGTTCCTCAGGTTTCCTTTGTTTAAGAGATCAAGTACTTTCTTTGAGTTTGCAAAAGTTTCCCCTGGTTTTACATTATTTTTATTTTTTATTTTTTGTTGAAGGTGAAACTCCAAGTGATGTTGAAATTGAGGAGTATGCTCTGGGTAGTCATCTATTTTGGGCATCATATCTGTAAGTTACATATTTTTAAAAATCTCCCCTTTTTTATTTTCTCAAATTCTTTTCAGCTTACTAAATTTTATGTGTTTATTTGTAGGAACATGTGAATGATATAGATTTTGACTACAAGGAGTATGCCAGACAACGGTTCAAGCAATATTGGCTCATGAAATCTGTGTTACAACGATCTTAGATTTTGATTCTGCAATTTTCTAGCATAAACTTAGTTTTGAGAGATTTTCTTAATTCTTTGGACTGTTGTGTTATTATTTATCATTATAGAAGTTGGTGTCTACAAATTACAATAGCTTTTGTGCGAGAACTGAGACCACACCAATCGTCTCTTCCTCTCTCACGCTGTTTCGATCTCAATCGCTTCACCTGCTTGATGCTTTTGAGCCTCCACAAGAATTCCTGTGTTGCCGCATAATTGGTTCAGGTATTTGATTTGTTTACTTGACCCATTTTAATTAACTTACTGAACAAAAGAACATTTTCTATTTGTACCGTTTCCAGACCTGTATTGGTACATTTCCCTTAAATAGTTTGATGACTTGTTAGTTTGTTACGATCCAATCTTATGCTCCCTACTGACATTCTAGTAATTATTTATGTTTTTTTCTTCATGGTTTGCAAGCAACCAGCTCACAAACAATTTTGATTAAGAAAAATTAAAAAGTTATGTACATCAGGATCCTAGTTTTTCCCCTATTTACACGTACCAGTATCCTATTTTTTTCCCCATTTACATTTACCAGTAAGCTCCCTGGATTTTGTTTTGGTTCCTAAACACTTTAGTGACCTCTATGGTAATTAGTTAGACTGTAACATTGATAGTATTCTTCATTCTATCATCCTTTCTTGTTGCTTTATTCCACTTCAAAATTATGCTAATTTTGGTTTGAGTTCATCTAGTGGTAAATATACTACTACTATGTAAAAGTTTAACTACCGAGTCTTTGGAATTTATGTTGGTGTATCATGCATTATCTGGTACATATACTGTTTGCCGGTTGGAACTGCTCCAGTGGAGGCGGCGTCAGAAGAGCTAGTTGGCTCACAATTGGTGGAAATGGAGTAGATGGGATTCATGAATACTTTCTTTGGGGGTGTATTAATTTATTTTCAGATGCAAGCCAAGGTTGTGGTAATGACTGACGTGGGAATGGCCATTGGTGTAGATTTAACTCTTTGAACATGACTTCTTATAGATAATTTAGGATCTAAACTGTAAAAGACTTTGGGAGTTATAGATTTAAAGACATTTAATCAAGCTTTGTTGATGAAATGACATTGGGGATGGATAAAACCAGAAATGAACCTTTGGAAGGCAATACTAAGAAGCACAGAAGGAATAGGACGCTCAACCATATTATGTAGAACACATTCTGAGGATGTTCGACACATCCTCGACTAATGCAACTTCACTTTGGTGATCTAAAACCGCATCACAGCTTTCACTGGCAGCAAACTAGTGCTACTGCTGGTACGGCCATCACAAGCAATATTGCACAGTGCATACAAAGATAAGGAGGCAACAATTTTATTAATAGCGCAATTTGCGGTATGGAAGGAAAGATGCTCCAGGATTTTTGAAGAAATAGCAAAGGAAGAAGAAGACCCAAGAGATACTGACACATTTGAAATACTGGAGCAAAAGCAACATGTGCTTCAATATTTTTACATTTACCAATCTGGATGCTTTGTCCAGCCTCATTTTCCTTTTTCAATTGTGTTTTAATTTCTCATACTTTCTTGGATTTAGCTCAAATGTCTTGAGCTCTGTTTTACTTTGTATTCGAACTGTTACAAAATCTTCTTGTAACTAAATCAATGAAATCAAATGTAACCAAGACTCACATTTTTTTTTTCTCAAAAACAATTTTCAAAAAACAATAATATCATGTTAACATTAAATCAGAGATAATAATAGATTATTGTCAAAACTCAAAACCAATTTTCGAGCTTTTAATTTCCTGAAGGTTACCATGGAATTAAAATTCATCAATATCAATATCTTAAAACAAAAATGTAACACCTTCAAATTAAACAAAATTAAAGGATCTAAAATTGAGAACTATTAAATTTAGTGATATCTTGCATCCTCAATAGCTTACAAAATATTAAGCAAGTTATAAATCTTTGCCAACATTTGTTACTATCTTTGCTTAAGAGGTAATCTCATTACCAAGTTATATTTTGGATTACAGAAGTTTAATCCACCTAAGAGAGAACTTACCCAGAAGAAAGGAGGGAGAGAGAAGCACCTTCCTTGTAAGAAATAAGATACTATTAATGCACCTTCCTTGTACTATTAAATAAGCGTGTTATAAATCATAATTAATGTTTAATTAGTCTCTAATGGTAGATCAATTTTGGCTTTAATGGAGCACAGGAGCAGCCTAGAAAGAGGGTGAGACAGTCTTTCAGTGGTGGAGTGGTTCGCTGTAAGTGGAATTTGGTCGTAGCAGATGTCATCAGTCTTAGGCGGCCAACCGATGTTTTCAATATTTTTTTTTTATGCAAGAAAATGATATTTTATAAATTCTAGATTTATATAGTATAGTTAGTTTAAGGTAGATCAGAGAATATTTTGAATAAATACGAAAGAGCACTAAAAAAAAAATACCAATTTCTAGTTACTGGTTGATATTGGGATCAAGGTTTTGGCAACAAAGCTACACTTCCATGCAAACAAGATACATGGGCTTCCAGTTCCTGCAGGGCGGATTCAGGATTTTCGTCAGGAGAGGTAAAAAAATATTGAATCGGGTTTAAATAGCTAATTGAATTTAAATCCATTAACTAATTAGGTACTTGATAAAAAATAATACTTTAACTTATACTTTTCAATGCTTTGACTTGTAATTTATGATGCTCTAACTTATAATTTTGATTACCAATCAAAATTCAACAAATTACAAATCAAACATCCAAAGGGCGGCAAAAAAATTTTTAGGGGAAACAAAGTCGGTCGGGATCGATTAGAGGTGCAAACGGATCGGATATTATCCGTGCAGATCCGGATCCGTATCCAATTTTTTACGGATACAGATATTCGGATACGGATAATTTGCGGATACGGATGCGGATACGGATATTACTTATGCGGATACGGATACGGATATGGTTTCAATTTTTGAAAGCGGATACGGTTACGGATACGGATATGGTTTCAATTTTTGAAAGCGGATACGGTTACGGATACGGATAATATCCGTATCCGTAATTTTTTACGGATACGGATATTCGGATGCGGATAATTTGCGGATACGGATATTTGGATACGGATAATTTGCGGATACAGATATTCAGATACGGATGATTTGCGGATACGGATATAAATTATGCGGATACGGATACAGTTACGGTTTTGATTTTAGAAGCAGATACAGATACGGATTCGTAAAATTTTAGATTTCGGATATCCATTAAGCCCTCTGCTCCGCAAAACCCACTACTAATCTTTTTACTTTATTCCTTTTGTTACATTCTCTCACTACAGTATTACATGCAAACAGCTGTTGTCAACTTGGATTCATTTTATCCTCATATCAATTACATTGAAATTTCAAATATACTAAAGGCTGACACTTGAACCTACAATTTCAAAAGGTAAACATAAAATAACGGTGCTTTAAGCCTTCAACTGTAGAAGATTTTAGCACTGTAAGAAATTTTTGTTTCTTACGTTGATTATTATAATTATGTACATGAATATATAAACATGATTCTAGTAAACAAAAATTAAACAATAACATGCGGAGATGATAGTGTGATTATTATTTGAGAGACTGACAATAATTATGTTTATTAAATAATTTTATTTGAAAAATTAATTTGTTGAATAATAAGTTAATTTTAATACAACATCCGTATTATGTATCCGAATGATATTCGTATTCGTATCCGCATCCGTTTAATATCCGATTCGTATCCGTATCCGTTTAATATCTGAACCGTATCCGTATCCGTTTATTATCCGATCCGTATCCGTATCCGGAAAAATAAAAACGGATACGGATATGGTTTTACCACTATTCGATCCGTATCCGATCCGTTTGCACCCCTAGGATCGATAGATCTCCAGTAAAACTCAAAATTCAGGGAGGACAGCTGTCCCCCTTGGACTATGTGGGTCCGCCCTGAATCCTGTATTTGTAACTCCAGATTCTGAGTTAACCACTTGAATAGTAAACTCCAGCACTGAATTATTTTTGTAAAGTATTAATACATGTGCACGCAAGCATTTATATCTACGCACGAAAGAATTTATACCTATAAGGTGAACAATATTTATGTAAATAATGGTCCTCCAACCAAATCCTCCAAATGTCCCCGCACTGTCTCTGCACCATAACTACCATAACTGCCTGGGGGGGGGGACTGCAAAAACTCCAGCGTTGATTTTTTTTTTTTTCTAAAATATTAATACTTATGCACGGAAGTATTTCTACCTATGCACGGCAGTTTTTGTACCTATGAGATGAATAATTTTAACGTAAATAATGGTCTTCCCAACCAAGTCTCTCAAATATCCATGCACCATAAATAGGGGGACCACTCAAACTAAATGGGGGGGGGAGACCATACACGTTTCTAAAAATATTAATATTGTCATAACTATATGGGGGACCGCAAAACTTGATATTTTTTTTATATATGGCGCTGGATGACGTCTGAAAATATTAATATCAAGTATTGCAAGTATTTATACCTATGCACCGAAGTATTTATATGTATATATATTGTACAAAGTTTAATCTTCAGGCGTTCGATCATATCAAGTATTAATATCTTATTTTTCAAGTATTAATATCATATTTTGCAAGTATTTATACCTATGTACCGAAATATTTATTCCTATGAGTGTAACTATTTTTGTTAGAGGAAGGTTGATGCGGGGATACGGAGGCTCCACTACTTCATTAGATGAAGGTTGACGCGGAGACCATTGGGGGACTGGAAAATGGATGATAATAAATATCTTAGTTTTCAAGTATTAATATCTTATCTTCCAAGTATCTATACCTCTGAATGTTGACGCAGGGACGAGTGCGGGACTGAAAAAGGAGGACCATAGTACAACCTTTCTCTATTATTGCTGCGGGGACAGAGGGGGGACTGGGAAGGGGAAATTCATATAATTATTCATAAAACTTACTACAATGAGAATCAATCTTTGGTCTAGTAGCAAAAACACATATTTCTTATGTAAGAGGTCATGAGTTTGAAATCTAGATAGGAAAAATCTTTTATTACAAAAATTGAAATAAAGAGGCTTGGATGGCTTGACCCATTACTCGATTTGAAAAAAATAAAACTTACAACAATGTTACCTGTGAACAGGGCAGATTTAGGAGGGTGCAATTTTGTAGTTTATATGTTATAATATTTACATATAATACTTTTCAGTCTCCCTCATTCTTAATTTTCCGATTCCGCCTCTACATGTGAATTGATTAATGTAGCAAGAACATATATTGTTTATTATTTATCTATGAGTCTTGATTATTGTAACATCGGTAGTTTTTTTTAGCCTAAATATATACCACCAACCCAAAACCTATTGAATATGCTTAAATCGAGGAATTCAAACATTCAAACCGATAAATTTCATGAGTAGTGTGTTTATAGATAAAATTTATAATTTTTCGAATGTATTTAGTATCATGTAAAGTGGTTATATGTGAGAGTTTTTAATTTAATTTTAATGCATTTATTTTTCATCATTTTTTAACTGTTTGACTTTGTACTAAAATAATTAAAAAAATTATAAATTTTGCATGTAAACACATCACTCATAAAGTAGATAGTTTGAACGGCCACTCATAAAGTGGATAGTTTGAACGGTTTGGATTCTCATTTGAAACCTATTCGATAAATTTTGAAGTTAATTGTAAATATCACTGATGTCACAATAGTCGGACTCTTTATCTATTAATTGCTCTTTTATATTCTAAAAATCATAGGAAATGAGAAGTTTCTGAAGACACATACACCGACCTTATACATATACATTATTCACAAAACATGCAATTAAAGGCTGTAAAAACACTAGTTCTCCTAGCATTGATAGGATTTACATATGCACACTTATCCGAAAGTACAACATTGAAACCACTACTCTATAGGAACATACGCCAAAACAATGACACCCAAGTTTTAACCACCACAAGATTCTCAACACGTGAGCTACTGTGTTTAGAATAATCTATATATATATATATATTAAGTCTTAACGGTCCCACCTGGAGTTATCCTGCATTAGTTAAAGCCTAATTTTAAGAGATGAAACTATATATAATTAGAAAAATTGGCACCGATTCTTAATTATAAGAATAGAACTTGTAGGCAATGTAAGCATAGTAGTTGAAACTTCCCTACTAAATTTCATAGCAGTCAGTTTCAAGCCCTATGATCGTGTCAAATTAACAATACTATCTTTCTTGGTACACTTTTCTATGGTGCCAGTCGGTACAAGTTCACCTTTTTGTGCATTTTCTGGTCAGAATTTAACAAGTCCCCTTCATTTCATTTAGTATGACAACTATAGGTGTAATTAAATTTTAAATTATATGTTTACCTCCGCAGGCATAACACGGTTCACTCTAAACTCGAAATCAAGATCAGGCATTACTTCTCCATCTTCGACTTCAGCATCGGTTAATGTCAGAGCTTTCTGGAGTTTTCGGTGACAGAACACCTCCACCTCTGCCATGAAAACAGCCGAGACGGGTCGGTGATCTGACAGCTTTTGTTCGGCTCTTTTGTATTTTAGATGCCTCACACCTTTTCCAAATGTCAAGACACGGTCGCACCTGATAAATTAGGAGATCGAGTGATTATTAAGTATCTAGAAGGTTTTAAGATGAACAGTAATACAGAGTACATAGCCACCACTTTTTTTTTTTTTTTCTTTTTTGAAGGTTGCCACCACTGTTTTCTATAGTTAGAAAACAACACTGTTGTTTTTTCTATAGTTGCTAATGACATATTGCCTAACATGGACCCTGGTAGGGTTTAACAATCCATTCAATTAATAGGACATCCATATTGCAGGGGCACAAACAAAAACTTAGCAGGGCCTTGATAATGATCACCACCAGAAACATTTCCAATAATTACTGTTGTTTGAAACTTAAATAATATCCAATTAAAAATTTTGTGGTAATGACCTGCTAATGGATAAAGTAGAGCATATATAAAAAAAAACAGAGCAAGGTGATGTCCAATGCTTAACAAACATAAAAAGCTTCATACCGATGCCGGAGATCTTCTCCCCCCTTGTGATCATCTTCGATATACTTCTCTGAATTTTTCGCAGGATTTTATATGTTGGAGGAAAATTTAGTGTGCCTTCTGACCATCCATCAAAGACACGCCCTTTTCTCAGCTCCTTTTTAAGCTTTCAACCGAGTTAAAGTGAATTTAGCAAAAAGGAAATAAGGAACAACAACCATAAAAAAAAAAAAAAAAACTTGAGCAATTTAAAAATCGGAGGTTCAGATAGAGTATTTAAAACAAATGAAATAATGTTATACATACTTGATCTTTCTCTGACATCCAGACCAGTCTTTATTGAGACGAGCTCATGTGTCTTCTCATATGGTAAATTTATTCGGTAATTCAAATCTCCAAGCCAAACTATTCTTCTGCAAATTATTTAGAAGATAACATAAGCAAAACAGAAATAATTTGAACTATCGTTATATGTTGCAGAGGCCAGCTTTTATAGGCGCAATATTGAACGGGATTTACCAATTTTATGTAAATTGTATAAATTATCCTCAGTTGTATAGGCATGCATCAATTCCTTTTATATCTGTGTTAGAATTATACAACTAAAAGCAAAACAGAAATGAAAGCCTATATATCTATACATTATATACTAATAAAGCTAGTCAAGCCAACACAAAAACCATCATAGCAAACTTGACTTACTCATGGTCATGGATGGTTTTAGGCAATCCAGGGCCATCTGTCGAGCGAAAGAGTGTCCTACGGTGTATCTCTTGCACATCTGCATTTCGGCGTATTGCATCTGCCTCTTTCTCACCTGATGAGAGGTGTGTGCACACAAAGCAGAACAGTGTCTGATATATGGACATGCTTACCGATATTGATCCCTGCACCACAAGTTTTGTTTATTTTATTGTGCATTACATTTGCATTTGAATGTATATCCAACTCTTTCTGAACTCCGGGTGTTTTGGTTCTGTATATTGCCACTGAAAATTGGCAGAACTAATTGCCATTCCGTTTTTTTTTGTTTTGTTTTTTTGTAGATGGTTGGTCTTGGTCTAATGAGGTATTAAGCAGGTATAGTCAGGTAAAAACCTAGGTATGCATCAAAAATAAGAAATTTATCCATTAAATTTAGAGACTGAAACTAAAATTGAAATGCTGGAAATAATTTGTACCAGTGACGAAATGACATTCTATGAAGAACTAGTCTAACCTTGTTTGCCTATATATCCCATTGCACCCACTCCAACTGTAGAAACTTTCAAATTTTGAATGTGTTTTCCTCAAGGACCTTCGGACCCAAATCGAAATAAAAACACCAACCATCTGCTTGCTTATAATCCTTACAAACGACGAGCTCTTCTTTTTTAACTCAATTCCATCTAGTCCAGTATCAGTAATCATATTTTCTCTCAAAGATGCAAGCCCCTCATCTACTACTTTGAAGGAGCTATAATTCCTAAAAGATTTCACCGACTTGAAAGATTTGGTACTAGTTAAAGTCGCATTGTTTTGTGACAATAAATCTAAAGGTTGCTCTGGCCAGACCAACCCGATTCTTTCTGATCGGGTCAGTGTTTTCAAAAGCTGTTTTTGTTGCACCTTAGGCGATTCCAAATCGGTTTGTTCTTCATTTTCTAAAACAAAATGGTTCAGCCTCTCTAGTCTCTTAAATGAAGGTATCTCCCTTTTTATGTTCTTTTCAGGTTCAACTTCCACAGTTGTGCTGAAAGGAATTTCTTCGTCAGAGTCAGAGTCGTTGTCAAGGCCAAGAAGCAACTCATTGACGGCTGATACCGTATCTTCTGATGGGTTGAATCTCGAAGGAGAAGATGGATTACTGAAGGACTTGTATTTTGGCTTTTTGGGTTGAACTTTGTTCAAGTTTTCTCGAATTATTTCTCCCATTTTGAAGCAGGTCGGTTGTCTTCGGCACCAAATACATTCCCGGCATTTAGTGGAACTATTTCCTGAAATCTGTAACGAACAAATAATTTTGAAGTTACAAGTTTAAAATATATACCTTTTCATATTATGATATGTTTATTTGATTATTTATATGTCTTATCACTTTAATTTCTGTACTTTCTGGTCCTTCCATTTTGGAACAGTTCCAAGTTCTAATTCAATCTTTGAAGAAAATCAATTATCAGATGATAAAATAATAAAGAAAAAAAAATTTTTTTTTTTTACCCAACAACATATATATCAGCTGGTTCATTTGTGTCTAGCCAGCCAGAAAGGTCTAAGCTATCTGGTGGAGTTCTGCCTCCTACATTCCATGTGCCTATGCAAACTCTGCAGTACATGAAAACAGTGAACACAAATTTACTTAAAAAAATGGGGGAAGAAATATGTACTGTGAAGCTTTTTATTCAGTTTGGTACCTGATTTCCTTGTTATTTATATATTGGGCCCTGAATGTTTCTGAGTTTCTTCTTCTCAATTTATATGACATTCCCTCCAATGGGTCATCTGCACATCAGCACATGCATGCCAATATTTTTTTTAGTTAGAAAATACAAAAATAGCACAAAAGACAAGTAAATTATAGTACTGTTATGACCTGGTTCCAACTTCCAAGTATAAAATATTAATGGCGTATGAGTTATGGCTCTGAATGCCATCACATAACTTGTTTGTTTCCTGTCCCAATTTTTTTATTGGATAGAAAGACTCATTCACAAACTTACCTTTAAATAATTAAGGTCGGTTGTGTTAATGCATCACCTAAGCCAATTTTTTTTTGTTTTATTCAACTATTCCTTGGTAAAGTACAAATCTTAGACAAGGCTATTTTGTTTTTATATTTTGACTGTATTGTAGCTCTCCGCTATCTAATAGGAGCTTTGCAATTGAAATCAGATGGCCAGGATTTGATATGAGTCTTCTCTGTTGATCTGATTTGGACCATCTAAGAAATTAGACCGTTAGCCATTCCAAGTAAATGGCGAAAAAAGGTTTCTTATTAACAATTTTTTGAGAGAGAAAAGAAAGAAAGATATCAAACTAGCATGATTTAGTAGATATATAAATTAACAAGAAAATAAAACAAAAGCATTAGAGGAAGAACATACCTGGAGTACTCTCTTTCCGTGGCTCCCCATTTATTCTCTTTTCTTCCTCCTCAAACTCGCAATTTTCTTCAAGAAAAATTGCCAAAATCAGTAACAATTTAAATGATAGTAAAAAAATTTGAAGTACCAAACAACTAATAAAAGTAACCATCTTCTTCAAATTCGCTCTCGTTGTCTCCTTCATCAGCGCTATAATCAGAATCATGTCCAGTTATGTTAAGCCATTTCTTGAGCACCACCTTCGGCCAGAAAACCTGCATGAAAGCACAATTCACCCAAAAGATATTATTTTTTTTCTCACAAAACTCATACAAATTAATGGTGAAGAACTGAAGATTGACGTAGTAGCAAACCTCTCCAGTTTTTCTTGAATCATGCTTCATTTTCTCCTACGGTGGAGGCACAGAGAGAGAGAGAGAGAGATGGACCGCAGATCTCGAGAGAGAGAGAGAGAGAGAGAGAGAAGTGGTAGCTAGCTACTAGCTAGTGTTCTCTAGCTGCTACTTATGTTTCGTCAGCCTCCACTGCCAATGATTATTTATTTGTTCTCCTTTTCACAATCCTCTTGGCATCACTGTATAGAGGCAGTAGTAGTCATTAGAGGCATTGATAACTTTGTGACTTTATATTTGTGGCATAGATAGCTACAGAGAGCAGGAATAGTCTCCATTATTCACCTAATGGCGCGGTTATAAGCTTTCATTAATCATTATTGGCCTGTGTTATTCGAATTGTCTTCGGAGCCCTCCAGTGAGTTTCTTAACTGGAGAGGACAGCTACAGGAGTACCTTCCCTCTGACCGAAACCTAGGGAACGCAACAAGTTCGACACCTGGCGTCTCTACCGGTCTACAAGGAATGTTTTATTAAATGGGACGGTATCTTTTTTTTAAATGGCCGGAAAACTCACTTGTTTTAGGTGTTATTTTGTGATGTGTCACGTAACGTGTCATGAAAAGCCTAACAAATTAATCACACATGCAGACACATCGCAAATCTGCATGTTCCTAAATATAATTTCACTGATGAAGTTTTGTTTGAATTCGTATCCTCTGCATTAACTCAAAAGGAATCAATGAATTTCGACCATCCGATATGTTTTAAAATTCGTGCAGACTAGATTCGTACGAATATTGAAAATCCTCCAAGGTATAGTTAGAAGTCGAATTTGCTCCGTTTAAAATCAGACGGTTCAAATCCATTAACTCAAAAGAATTCTTTTTGAGTTAATGC
The DNA here is from genome assembly GCA_025461045.1 of Carex parvula. Taxonomy (NCBI): domain Eukaryota; kingdom Viridiplantae; phylum Streptophyta; class Magnoliopsida; order Poales; family Cyperaceae; genus Carex; species Carex parvula. The sequence continues at coordinate 570,486 of JAJGRW010000259.1, forward strand.
AGAGAATACGCGTTCGTTTTGTTTTACATTATCTTAAATATTATTCGTACTAACGCATTAGCAACTTTGGAGGCTAGAATATGTCTTAATAAAATATAGGGTAATTATAATATCCTCCAACTATCGTTTCCCAATTCCATCTCTCATCTCTTAACTGTCTTATCTATTTATTAATTTATCTCTTTCATTCATTCCTTAACATCAAATTAACGGTCCTCCCTCTCCCACCTCCACCTCCGCCTCTCCCACATCCGCCTCCGCCTCCCTCTCCCATCTCTGCCTCTCTCACATCCGCCTCCGCCTTCCACCTTCGCCTCTGCCTTCTACCTTCGCCTCCGCCTCCCTCTCCCACCTTCGTCTCCGCCTCCCTCTCCCACCTTCGTCTCCGCCTTCCACCAAAACGCCTCCCTCTCCACTTTTCTATCGATAAGCTCCCTCCTCCCACCTCCCACCCTCTCCCACCTCGAAATGATAAATACGATAAGCTCCCACCCTCTCTCACCTCCGCTTTTCCATTTTTGCCTACTACTCCCGCTCCAGCGGACGCTCTGTCGGAGATCCTCTGGCACTCCATCCCAATCAAGCACGCCTCTGTCGGGTCAGATCCATCACTGTTGACCCTTTCAAAATGAGTGCTAAATGGATTGAGTTCAACTAATTTTGTCTCTGTGGATGCAATTAATCCCTTTCATGTCTATGTTTCTCTTCCTCATGCAGTAGCGAGTTATTTGTAAAGAACAAAACTTCATTAATGGTGAATTAGGCCAGTGCGTACTAAGTATTAAGAAATGATAGAAAAACAAATTTTGAAAAAATTAGAGGTGTATGAATGAATACTTGATGTCTTAGGTATGAATACTTCAACGTGTATGAATGAATACTTGATATCTTAAGTATAAATACTTCAACGTATATGTATGAATACTTCAACGTATATGTATGAATACTTCAATGAAGTATGTTTTGTTTCTTTTAAATATTGTTTTTGTTTTTTTGATAACATTTCAATTACATGATCTGTAAAATTTGATAGATTATTTTTGTTTCGATAGTGAAACATGTGACAACTATTTATTTCCAAAAAATAAAATTGAACTAGAAAGCAATAAAGCAATGTTCAATATTATTCGGCTGCTCTTGTAAAATTAATCGAGGTATGCACATATGTTTGTAATACTCTTGATACATTAACTATTTACACTTACACAACGAGGTATAAATACTTGCTCGATGGTATGAATACTTGTGCAACGGACAACTCGAAGTATGTTATCATGGATCTCATTTGAAAGATAAAATTGTGTAGAAGACGTTTGTGGTTTTAGATTTGCAAAATTTCTCACAGATCGTCAGAAATATTGTTAGATTGAACAGAGAAAAAAAAACATCTCTAAAAATGTGTAAAAGATGGGTGAGTGATGTGTCCATTTTTTTTTAAAATACTTGATATCTTAAGTATGAATACTTGATGTATTATATATGAATACTTGCGCGTGCCAGTTGTAAAATCTTTCAAATATTAGGCGCTCCATATTGTAAGTGGTCCCCCCAAGTAGTTAGTAGTTACTCAAGTAGTTAATGACTGGTGAAAGAAACGGAGGATGGATACCGGGAGATAGCTAGGCTCTCCCTAAAATATATAGCCTCCCATGGGCCATGGGATTGTACGGAAAACAAATAAAATAAAAATAATAGATAGTTGGTAAGTATGTATCGAGGTCATATAGCATTTCCTCCCTCTTTCTGACTTTACACCGGCGAATAGAGCTAATAAGTATATCTTACTCTTAGTACGATATATATTTTCAGACATCAATTTAGGAGTTGACTGATTAACCTCAGACATCAATTTTCAGAATTTTCTCGAACCAATTGTCGCGACTTTCTAAAAGTCTTGTAAACCTCTTATTATAATTCTATAAACTATAATTTTAAATTATGTAAACTGCTTTACCGAATTTCGTAATAAATAGCAACTTTTTATTACCATGTAGTCTCTGGTCAAATTCTCAGTTTAAGTGTCTAACTGCTTTGACTGAGATCACTGAAACCACTTTTAGACCTTTAACCGGAGTCACTGGGACCACTTCTAGAAGATCTCTACCGACTTTTCAAAACTAGTCACTAACTAGGATCACTTTGAAGCCTCAATTATATATATTTTCGGTTAGGATTTTACCTCCAAAATTGTGCCAAATTTCTTGCATTTTAGCTTAGTTTAGTATAGAATACACCAAAGAATCAAGTTACTGCTTTTTATTATTTAAATTGCAGAAATCAAACAAATAGAGCAAAATAAAGGCTAGTGTGGGTTGTCCTGGCCGCACGAAACTAGTGCGGGTTGTCCTAGCCGCATCACTGGCCGCACGACGAAATAATTAATTTTCAAAAGAATTAAGATAAAACCAAAAATATCTAGAGAGTTCTGCGGCCTGTACAAGCTATTTGTGTGGCTGCACAATCCCAAAATTCTATTTTGTGCGGGTTCCTTTGGCCGCACAGTCCTAAATTCTAAAGGAAATTCATTTCGTGCGGGTTCCTCTAGCTGCATAGTTGGCTGCACAAATCTCAATTCCTTAACAAATCCCAGGCCGCATGGCTGGCAGCACCAATGCCAAATATTGTCTTATTTCACGATATCCTCTCAGATTTATTGCCAGATCCTGTTTGATTGCTTCCCAATATATATTTGCATGGAAGGCAGCAGGAGAATGCATGTTTGATCTATCTTTGATCTATATTTTACCCATCTTTGTTATACCTATTGTTCTACACATCTCTATACCCTTTTCCAAGTGGATCAAGACGATTGAAGTGAATGATTGAAGCATTGCTCGAGCGGAACAAAGTGAAGATGGAGACAACAAGCAAGGCGAGATTGGTGTAGTCTATTCTCTTATTTGTTTTTCTCTGTTTTATCATGTTTTCTCTTGTATTTCTTTTGAATGTTAGCGCACCTATGAGATGCTAGATTTTCTCTTTAGGGGCCTAGGTTTTAAGCATTAACATGTGTTAATATCTATCTTACTTGGATGGTTTTCTTTATGATTGTTTGCTTGTATGATTGTTCTTGTTGATTTTATTAATTTGTGTGATTGCATGATTTGTGTTGCTTGATAATTAGTATCCCACTTAGGTCTAAACAACTTGAGTAGAGTAGGATCAATAATTGATAGTACCAAATTGTGTGGATAAATACCTTAGAATTTGAGATTAGAAATGACCAAATCTAATTATTAGTCCGGAACCACAAGAATCAAAGGTTAGATTGAGATGAAAAACTTAATCATGAAGCCTTATATTTAATTGGGAACCCTATAATTGAACCGAATATCGATATGAAAGATGATACTACGGTATTTAGGGATAAACTAGGCTAACCTATGCTTATGGTCTAGACCACTAGAATGAATAACTTAATTGTGAAACCCGAATTGTTTAGGCATGTCATTAGTTCATGAAAGTGATCCTTAATGATACTTTAGTTTTAGAAACTCCATCAATGCAAACATGAATTTAGAAATCAATTAAGTGTGGATTTGACTAAGTGATTGTATGCCAATAGCCCCTAGACTTCTTTTTATTGAATCACAAAACTCTTTTTTATTTGTTTGTTTAAATTGCTTTTGTTTTAATTAAATTCTCAATCGGGTATTGAACCTAACAAAACCAAATTTCAACAAACCTCCCCCATACTTTTATTTCACTTTTTAGAGTTAATTAATTTAGTAGAAAATAATATTTTCCGTTATCTTTGCATCGATACCTATTTTACTACAATGATAGGTTGTATGCTTGCAACTGATCTATTATTGTGTACTAAGGTTTATAAATTTAAAAGTTAAAAAAGTGTATCCAATTTACCTAAGAATGCAATACCTAAAATACACAATAAGTTTTTTGGCGCTGTTGCCGGAGAATAAACAGATAGATATTAATTGTTTACTTCAGAAATTAATTCTAGATTTTTTTTTCTTTTGTTTTATTTTATTTCGATTGTTTGAAACTCACTCTTCTTCTCTCTCTTTCACAAATTTGAGCGCTGGTATCGAAGACGAGGAGGAAGAAGACACACCTCGTATCGAAGAAGATCCTCTCCTTAACAACGACCTCGGTTTGAAAACCCATTTTATGGCGCAAATGGCCCACCACCATCTCGAAATCCAAGCGACCGCTGTCTAATAATGGAGTTTGTGAATCAAATGGAACTAGGCAACGATTTGGCTATATTGCACATGGGAGAACCAACCCAAATCTCAAACCAACACTTTTTTATTTGTTAGGTCAAAATAGATTTGGTGGTGCATTGAATGAGGACCCTCACTAACATTTAGCAATTTTTTAGGATTATTGTGGTACATTTGCACCAAGAGGACCCCAACTTGATTTTCTAAAATTGAATTGTTTTCACCACTCACTAGGGATGATGCTCGGACTTGGTTGAGGTTGTTAAACCTGATGATAACACAAACTTGGGCTAAGGTACAAAAGTTGTTCTTAGGCAAATACTTCTCACCTCCTAAAACCCAACATTTCAGAGCAAAAATCACCACTTTCAAACAAGATGAAGATGAGTCATTTAGTAAAGCTTGGGATAGATGGCAAGAACTCTTGCGCTTATGCCCTAACTATGGAATTGATGTATTGTTACTGTTTCATTTTTTCTATGCATGATACACTTATGCAACTAAGTCTCAACTCAATGTTGCTGCCAGTGGGAACTTGGTCAATAAAGATTCTGTGAAAGCAATAGAGATGATTGAGGACATGCGATAAGCCAACGTGAATGGACAGTTGGAAGAGACACAAGGAAGACTAATACACCTACCGGCATGCTCAAGGTGTTTTATATATTTTGTTTGATGTTTTTTCTAACATATTCAAATTATTAGTTGTTATGTCTATTTCTGAAAATTATTAAACCAATCAATAATTTTTCACCGTAATATTTTTTTGTTTTTGCGAGGGCGCAGGGGGCCGCCATTTGTCATTGCGACCCTGGTAAATATGAAATTTCCAGATTCAGTGGTCTTTTGATTTTTTTTTTTTTTTGAATTGAGGGTATTTTTAAAAATTTCGGCTGGAACGTTGAAAAAATTTAAAAACAAATGAGTATTCAATGAATTTATTTTTAATTGATTAAGTTTTAATTGATTGCACCAATCAATTTAATCCAACTCAATTTTTCTCTATCTTTTTGCGACATCTTGGTTTTGCAATATATTTAAATTTAAAACAAATGAGTATAATGTTCTCCACTGACCCAAATTCAAAATTTTTTTTTTGAGGTAAATTATATGCCACCATTTTGTGGGACAGGCATATGCTCAATTCCTATTTCATGAAAAGAAACAAAATGATCTATCTCGATTCTCGGCTCAAATTTGTCGCGTTGCCCAAAGTAATATTACGCTCATTTCCATTTCGTTCCATTGGTTCGTCTGCAATTCTGAATCTCTCGTTATTTGTTTGGATTGTATACAATTAAAAATGAAAAGGAAGATGGTAGGTTGGATTGGATTACACAGAACGCCGGATCTAATGTGGCTCGACTTTTATCGGATATATATAAAAATCCAACAAACATATATATGTCCGAAGTTTGAGATTCAAAAATAATTTTATAATAAAATTCGTATTTCGAATATAAATAAGACTATAATTTAAAAATAACTTGTTTTATTATGATACATACAAATATATTGAATATTTAAAAAGTATAAAAAAGAAATCAAACTCAGTGAATAATTCGTAAAATTCTTGAATAATTAAAAAATAATTTGAGAATAATTTTAAATATTCATTTAATTCATCTATTCAATTGAGAGTTGTTGATATATATAGTAAACAATATGGAAAAAATATAAAATTTGACTCCAAATATTTTAATATGAAAAACACGTTGAGTACTTCAAATTGTCTATTTGAACTTTAAATACCGAACATTGATATATTAGCCAACACATACGCAATTCGTGAATTATTTTTTTACCTTGTTACTACCATGACACAAGAAAATGATATATTCATAACTATAATTATTTGATAAACATGACAATTGATAATAAATATTTTATCAAATAAAAGAAGCAAAATTTAGATAGATGCAATTTAAAAATTGTTTGATCACCAATCAACTACTGACAATATTGGGCTGCTAATTATTCAAACACTTCAACGGATTATCAATTAGTATATAATTTATAATCTATAATTGCAAAGTACCTCTAATTATATTTTTATTTTATTTTGAAGAATAAAAAGTTGTTTGTCGGTTGTCCACGTTGTCAAATAAAATTGGTGCCCATATAACTTTATCTTATGGTATAATACCTATCATTGTATATATGGGTATATTTTTGAAAGGGGAGCTAAAATAGTTAGAACAGTGAAATTTGAGAATAGTAGATGAGAATAGAGAAAAATAATGATTTCATATTAGTATGAAAATGATACTAGTTAAATTAATAAAATTATTGTTTGGATTGTACATTTGAAATAGTAAATGGCTGTAGTCGAAAAATAATAGTGTTAAAAAAATATTAGTTAAGAAGAAAGATAGACAAGTGGGGTCTTAAATGAATTGTCATAACGTGGAGATAGCAAAAGTGATATCAACTTTATCATTCAGAACTGTGTTGTCGAAAATTTAAGAAATAAATATTTTTCTCTCTTTAAATTTCCGAATAGTAGCTATTCCAACATTTACAATAAATAGAGAATAGCAACTATTATAATTATTCTAAATAGCAAAAATATTATTAGAATACACATTGTTATTTCAAATAGCTCTTATTTTAGAATAGTCTCTGTTCTTAACACATCCAAACAAAACCTTATATAATTATACAAAAATATTGATGAACAATATAAACCAAACATTACATGACAATAGCGAATAGTTGCATTCTTATGATCAGTTTTCTATGGATATACAAAAATTTGATTTAGAAAATTTCTCAGTAATGTTATTTCGTTAAGGGGGCCCACTGGGTGGGCTTTGCACGTGGCAGATTATAAACTCTATTGTCATAGTTACGATGACGGCCAGACCTCAAATTCGAAACAATAAAAAGACATTTAAAAGAAAGGGAAATTTTATGTATACCCCTGAAAAACTTCAAAATTACGTATTTCTTCTTCTAAATTTTGAAATTACGTATTTCCCCTCTAAACTTCAAAACTCACAAATTTACCCATTTTATTGTTTTCTATATTAAAACTCATTCTAAATTTATAAAATACCCATTACCCTTTATAAAAACATAAAAAAAACCCATCGGACTCAAATTTGAATTTGAAAGGTTCATGTACCGTCTGAAATGCTTTAAGATCTGCAAGTGCAAGGTCAGCACGAATCTTAAAGCGAACACACACGGATATTGAAGCGACATACACAAACCTAATGCAATTTATGGGGTCAAAATTGCTTTAAGATCCGTGCAAGCTAGATAAGCACAAACCTTGAAGCGAACACGCACGGATATTGAAGCAATGTGCACATATATTAATGCAATGCTCGCAGATCGGACGGTAGGGGAACTCTTCAGATTCAAATTTGAGTATGATGGGCATTTTATGCTTTTAATAAAGGGTAAAATGGATATTTTATAAATTTAGAATGAGTTTTAATATAAAAGACAATAAAATAGATAAATTTGTGAGTTTTTGAGGAGCAAATATGTAATTTTAAAATTTTGAGGGGGAAATAAGTAATTTTGAATTTTTTTGAGGGATATACGTAAAATTCCCCTTTAAAAAAACAGAAAAAACCTAAGGACGTAACTCGAAACTCATAATCTAGTGAAAGGGACAAAGAATCTCGGTGCAATTATCTCTATACAGACAGCAAATACAACCTGAACCACTTACCGGTTCATCAATTTCATTTTTTTAATAAAAAAAAGTTCATTAATTTCATTTTATTTATTTATCTGGTTCATTGATGGCAGCAGACGGCCGACATTTTGATCAATGACTTCAATTTAAAAAAATTCTTCGATCACACTCTTTTTATGCAATTTGTGTTACCAGTAGTGTGTATGTGTGATTAGGGGGTGATCGAACTAATGATTCAGTTCACCTTTCCCTAAACTAAATCAATGATTTTGTTCTTGTTTATTTCTGAAGAAAACTACAATCAATATGTTTCCTAATATTTTTTTTAAAAACAAATGATTGTTCTTGAAACTACCTGATCATGTTTTTTTTTTTTTTTTACAAGTATCAACCCTGCAAATATTTAAATTTATATATGATACACTAAACATAAAAATAAAACAACACAGCTCATAGTTACCAATGTCATGTCATGTAAATTACTGTACCAAGTGTGAAATTTGTTAAATTTATAGGGAGTTGAAATTTTAGTATAATAAAAATTATACATGATACATGCTTAACAACACCAATCATATACAGCTTGTTCCGTCAAGTATATTTATTGTTTAAAATTAAATATATTCATGATTTCTGTCCATTAAAATCAACATTATGAGACTTACATGACAGACTGCAGCAAAATTATTTCTAAGAAAAAAATTCTTATGATTCTTAAAAAGTTTTTTTTATTTGAATTCTTAATAAGTTAATGATGCTATATACTAATATTTACAAGGAATAGAGAATAACAACTATTCTAGCTATTCTGAATAGCAAAAAAGTTATTTGAATACAATTGCTATTCCGTATAGTCTCTATTTTAAAATAATACATCCAAATATGCCACAAATATTGTCGGTATGACTTGACGTGTACCAACAAACATAGGACAAACAAAAATAGATCTAAATAGTAATTAAAAAAAATTATGGATGGTGCAGGCATGGTTTACATCTTATAAATTAAAATACTATTTGTAGTTCAAAAATTCGTCATATATACATTAATTTGAATATTTTTTATAAACTATCATAAAAAATCAGAAACCGAATTGATTATTTATTTTTTTACAAAAATCATCAATACCGAAAATGGTTTTCAGTATCTTCTTTTAATTCTAAAATTCAATTTCAGTATCCAACTTCTCTATCCAGCTGCCACATAAAATCAAAATAAGAAAAACTGAAGTTTAAATTCGGTACAGAAATATAATTCCGAAATTGAAGTATGAGCTTTCTCTCTCCTCTTCATTCGGTCCCAATAATTAATTAAATATTTAATGAGCTTTCTCTCTCCTCTTTCATTCGGTCCCATTAATTAATTAAATATTTAATGAGCTTTCACTAGATGTGATTAATTACAAAATTAGTTACAAAAACAATTAAAAAAATATAAATTATAAGAAGAGACATATCAGAAGCATAAATCTTCATTTCCATTTTGATCGCCGAAAATAAAGAGAAAAATAAATAAACAATATGGCGTTAATTAATTACTACTAGTATCATGCTCGTGGATTGTAATAGAAACATATTATAAAAAAACAAAAAAAATCTTATACAAAATGACATATGTTCTTAAATGACATATCATCAATTCACACACACACACACACACACACACACATATATAGGGGTTGACTAATGTCAAAACATTTGTTCAAGAGCCGTGATGCAACCAATTGGTTCTTCGATTTTCAAAGTTCAAACGGTCGGTCCGAACCATCAGATGTGATATCTATATTAAAATGTGCTTTGAGACCAAATTTTACATTTTTTGAATTTTTTTTTATATTTATTAAGCCAGTTTTAAAATTACTGATTTTAATAAACAATGAAAATTTTTTGGATTATTGAAAACAACGATTTTAAAATTGGCTTAGTAAATAGTAAAAAAAATTCAAAAAATGTACAATTTGGTCTCGAAGCACATTTTATTATAAATTGAATGTTGAACAGTTTAGATTGACTGTTTGGACTTCGAAAATGTATAAACTGAAATCCATGGCATAGGAACAAACATTTTGATATTAGCCAACCTCCCTCTCTCTCTCTCTCTCTCTCTCTCTCTCTCTCTCTATATATATATATATATATATATATATAGGTTGGCTAATATCAAAACGTTTGTTCCGGAGCCGTGGTGCAACCAATTGGTTTTCCTTTTTCAAAGTCAAACGGGCGATTCAAACCGTTAGATGTGATCTCTATATTAAAATATGCTTGGAGACCAACTTTTACATTTTTTGAAACTTTTTTTACTATTTATTAAGCAGTTTTAAAATCGCTGATTTTAATAAACTGTGAAAAATTTATGAATCATTGAAAACAATGATTTTAAAACTAGCTTAATAAATAGTAAAAAAATTCCAAAAAATGTAAAATTTGGTCTCCAAGTACATTCTATTATAGATTGAATGTTGAATGGTTTGGACTTTCAAAATGTAAAAATCGAAGCGTTTGTTCCACGGCCTAAGAACAAACATTTTGATATTAACCAACCTTATACAAAATGACATATTTTATTACAAATAACATTCTTTAAATGATATAAAGAATGAAAAGAAATAAATGCATGACCAATTAATTATCAATCAATCTAAAAATTCTTTAAATGACATGTAAGAAATGGAAATAAATGAGGTCTAATCAGAAAGATAATACAATGTGCATGTAGCGAGTTCGTGTCTAATTAAATTTAGACTTCTACACGTAGAAAAACATAAAAAATATGCATAGAATCAAAAGAAGGCAGACTATTTAATTGGTGGAGGGGGCTGATATTCAATATGAAATTTCATCTTTTAATTACGTCCATTAAGGATCAGGATATCTATGTGCTTAATATAAGAATGGAGATATTTGTTGTTATCTTACTTTATGGCGTATAGTAAGGACTCCAGTTAGTATGATATCGATGTTATATGACATAAACTTCAAAACAAATTGGATGTACTTCAAACGATGAATCCAAACCGTTCAAACCGATTTATTGTGTGAGTGATGAGTTTACATGTAAAATTTATATTTTTTTCGTGTTATTTTAGTACTAAGTCAAGCGGTCAAATTTAAAAAAAAATGTGTGCATTAAAATTAACTTAAAACTCTCATATTTACTACATGACTTGATATTAAATAAATTTAAAAAAATATAAATTTTGCATGTAGACACATAACTAATGAAGTAGGTACGTTAGAAAGGTTTGAATTCGTCGTTTGAAGTCGATTTGATAGATTTGAAGTTTATAGTATTTAAGTTCCAATGACACTCATATCATACTAGTGAGACTCCATAATAAATTCCTTAAAAGTTCCTCAATTATTTGATTAATAAAAAAAGGAATTAAATTTTAGGCATTAATTTCTGTGAATCTTCTTTTATTTTAATGAGTAGAAAAAATGAGTGTGAATTTTTATTGGATAAATCTTTAATCGGGAGTCGTATAATACATCATTTACATTTTGTTTTTCTTATCACTTCTCATACCGGTTGATATATGAGCAAAATATATTTATATGACTAGAAATTATAATTAGGTGATAATCAGAGTTTAACACTTTAGATAAGTTTGATCTAAATTTTATATACAATGATCTGAATATATATTTTGTTTAAATTCTTAGGCTATGTTTGGGTCATCTGAGAATAGTGCTATTCTAAATCAAGGGCAACCAAACAATCTCATTTGCTATTCGGAACAAGCAGAACAGCGCTGTTATGCTATTCCAACAAAAAGTCGGCATAGCGATTGGACCCCTCTTCACCCCTCTTCCCTCCAAACTCTATTCCAAATTTGCATTCCAAACAACTTTTTTACTATTCCGAATAGCTTTGAGTTAGCACTATTCTCTTACCATCAAGGTTAGTGCTATTCTTATTTACTCTTCTCAAATAGTAGTTATTCTAGCTATTCTAGAATGCCGAAATTTCAATTTGCCAATCCATATCTCATTATATTTCAACTCTATTCTTATTTACTACTCTCCAATCCATATCTCATTATATTTCAACTTGCCGAAATTTTTAATAATATAAAAAAATATTCAAAATTTCAAAATCTGCACTCAAATTCAACTAATTTCCAGATCTACCCAAACCAGAGAATTATTTTCCGAATTCAGCCTCCAAATCTGGAAAATAATTTTCCGAATCCAAAGGGTTTCTTTCCGGAAAATTATTTTCCGGATTTGGCTTTCCGGAAAATAATTCTCCGGTTTTGGATTTTTTTTAACAAATAGAAGAAGATGTTATTTATTTATTTTTTGTATTGAAATATTAGAAATATTTTTATATTTATTTGAAAATAGATATAATACTATATAATTGAATTTATTAAAAAGACTGCGACAAATAACCCGGATCAACATTTTTCAAGCTGGATTTTTTGCGGTTGTAAGAAAAATTAAAATATTTCCTTGTGTGTTATTGGAAAATAAAAATAAAAATGTTTTGGATCAGAGTTATTGATCCGAATTCAAAAGTTACTTCTGAGTAAATAAAGAAAATATCGTGATCCTTCTAGTACATTCAAATTGTAAAATACTTCATCTATTTAAAAAAAAAACAATTTAATTTGACATTTCATAATAAATTGCAAATCATACTTTTTTTGGTGTTGTGAAATGATTCTTAATAATTCAGAAGTCCGGCCAGCGTTGAAAGACAAGTGTTTTTGGTGGTGTGAAATGATTCTTCACAAAAAAAGGAATAGTCCAGCTCAGCTATTTGGAAGTAGGTAAGTAATAATTGGTTGTTTGGTCAAAAGAAAACTATTGCTTCTTTAACTACCTCGTTATAAATTTATAATAGGCGACCTGCTCCTGATGCAAATAGCTAGATATCTAATTAAGGTAGGCAGCTGGCGGCATTACAAGATTTTTTAATGCAATTCATAATATATAAATGCATCTATCAACTATTTTATGCATACATCTTAAAATATCTAACTAATTATTGCATACTAAATACTTAATTATTTTTATTTTAAATAATATATATAAGGCATAATTTACTATATAGAGAAAATCTTAAGATCTCTGTATGACCCAATTGATGGGTTCTAATTAACAAATTGTAATGGTTTTATATACTAAATGAATCGATGGGGGTACATTAATTTGTTAGCAAATAGGAATAGAAAAGTTAGGTCATGATTTCATGTTTGAAAGCAACTTGGACCGTTTGTATTAAGAAAAGATGAATCTTGTAGAACTTATGAGACAGAGAATACAATTATGATGATAATATTCTTTAATTGTTTGATCCAATCATTCAATTCAAATCAAATGCCTCATGTGGAATACGCCAGTTTGCCATAAAAAAATGGAGTTAAAATTTTGTTTTTTTGCTAAAAAAAAAAACAAATGCCTCGTATTGTATTTTTATTTTTATTAAAAAAATACTATTTATTAGATCAAACGGTCTATATTGTGCCTTAAGCCAATAACTATATGAACTTCCCCATGTTATGTCTATCATTGTGTTTGATTGGTTAAATTAGTTTACTTTTGAAGCTAAAAATATTTGGCTTTATATATATATATATATATATATATATATGATTTGATTTAGTTTTTGAAGTTTTGATAATATAGAGCTAAACAAATTAACAAATTAAATTACTAAATGTTATATAACTTTGGTAAAATCGAAGAAGGTTCAAATGCCTTTATTTTTAAAACTACAATAACTTAATATGTAAAATGTAAATATCAAAATGAAATCGTTTGATTTGATATATATCACTTTTTCTATGCTTCTGTAAAAGATCATGACATTTCAATTTTATTTTGATTAGTATCAAGAGTTTGTAAAATGCACCGATGTGGATAAATTATGGATGTTGATTTTTCAAATTATTTATTTATAATAAATCAAAATCAAAATATGATAATTTTTTATGTGTATATAGAGAAAAAAAATATAAATTACATCTAATCTAACGGTTTTATTTTGACATATAAATTTTATATTTTCTGTTATTAGAAAATTAAGACATAGTAAGATGTAAAAAAAATAATAAAGACATTTAAATCCTCTCTGCATTCCTACATACAAAATTTGGCTTCCATTTTCACAATACAGTTAAACACAAGAAACTAATTTAATCGGTTAGGTCTATACGTCCGTTTTTTAAAAATGCTCATACCGTCAAGAATTTTAGTGGCCCTAGGTTTCTTATTTTTAAAAATAATTTTTTTCAGGGTCACCAGAATTTCTGGCGGCCCTGGGATTAATTTTTTTTAATAAGATGTGTTTATTTTGTTAAAATGAATTTGACAATATGGTCAACAAAAGTGGTAATATCACATTATTGGATCCTATTAAAATGAAATGGTTGAGCCGGGTGAAGAATTGATGCCACACATAAATCATTCGATTGCAAATCCCACAGAAATAGAGGGACCCACACAAAGAACTATGATAAAGGAAGTTTAATATTGGTTCTATTGATGCTAAGAAGCATAGGCGCCTCTTTGGTAATTAGTCAATCATGGTTTGTGGCTCTGTATATATGGCTAATAAGTAACACGTCTTGCTGACATAGGATCTGTGATTTTTGAGTGTCAATTGGTTACAACAGTTAAGTGAGAGCATGCTACCTTGAATACATCGACCTCTTTATCAATTCAATCTTGTTGAGAACTCTTTTAAACTACATTTCTCTTCTTTATATAGAGACATTTTAGACCAATTTCTCTATTTCTTTACACTGAAATCATCATTCGCAGATGAAGAGAAGTTTTCTCTCTTTTCCTTCCATTTTATCTCTCTTGCCGGTTCAACACCAAATTTTCTAGTCTCATGCTTTTTTTTCCTTCTCAATATTTAAAAAATAACCAGCATATTTTTATCTGTGTCAGTTTTAGCCCCTTTGCAATCGAACTATTTCTGTGTGACATCAATTCTTCACCCGGTTCAACCATTTCTTTTTATAGGGTCCAATGTGATATTACCACTTTTGTTGACCATATTGTCAAATTCATTTTATAAAAATAAACATATCTTAAAAAATATATTAATTCCGGGCCGCTGAAATTAAAAAAAAAAAATGGCTGCCAGAATTACCGGCAGTTTGGGCATTTTTAAAAATATGTAAAAAGTTTGGATATTATTATAATATGGATAATAATGAAAAAATCGGTACGTCTACGAAAAGAAAAAAAAGTCACTTTAACTAATTTTAGATAGCTACTTAATTTGCAGTTGAGAAGAATAAATGCCTTAATTTGAGGTCCAATCCACCACTTCTTTTAGGAAGTTCGAATGTTGTCATTTTTATCCGTTTTTTTTTCATTTTAATATTTAATATTGTTTGTCACGCGAATGTGATTTTTACAAAATTATTCAGAATTATTCTCAAATTATATCCACATTATTTATAGAATTTATTTTTCTTTGTTAAAACTTCAAAACTTTAATATATATATTTTATGGTATCAAAAAAACTCGTAGCTAGTGGATCGATTGCGATCAGTTCGTGACTCGATGGCTAATAGCTCGTTCGTCATTGACCCGAGTTGTTAACGAGTCAGCTCGTTGCTGGACCTAAGGTAAACAAAGTTGGCACGGTCTAGATTAAATAATGAGTTTGAGCTGGGACTAACTCGCTCGTTAGATAAAATTTACGATTTGATCTGATGTGTTGGATGAAAGGTTAAGATTTATGATTTGTTGTTTTTATTCAATATTCATGTATTTTTGTAATTATACTAATTACTGTTTGATACTTTGTTTGATGGGCTTGTTTCATTTTACTAACTGCACATGGAAATGAACATCTGATGTTTTGTTTGATTAGTTTCATTATCTATTTTTTTTAATTTGTATGATACTAGTCTAAATTAAGTCCAACAAGCTAAATAGTTAGCTCAATTCACCACGTTGTTGACTCGGTCTGATTATGAGTTAAGACTCAAACTCGGTCCCTTAATCTTAACTCACTCGACTCACTTAGTTTAGCACGTTGTTGACTTGGTCTGATTATGAGCTAAGATTCAAGCTCAATCCCTTAATCTTAACTCACTCGACTCACTCAGTTTAGCACGTTGTTGACTCGGTCTGATTATGAGCTAAGATTCAAGCTCAATCCCTTAATCTTAACTCACTCGACTCACTCAGTTATTGTGGTAAACCAATCACAAGCTGAACCCAGCTCGTTGCCATCCCTTAGTGAAGAGGACGGAACTTGAATGGCCAATATTTAGGCGAACTCTCTAAATTACACAGGTATTATATTTGAATTACAAAATTCTTGTTTTGTTATTTTTTTTCTTTAAATTTCGGATTTCTAACCATCGTCTTTTTTCCAACTCTAGCCGTCGGATTCCTCATCGCCGATCTCATGGTTTAATTGCACATGAAATTCAGAAGAGAAATCACAATTGAGTTAATCCCTTCATGTTACCGTGTATTAATTCCTTAAACTCTAATTTAAATTAGACACTGTTATAAAATAAAGATAAAACATAAACAAGATAAAGAATGTAAAATATGACAATATCTTTATTCATATATTTCTCATGTGTGTCAATACAAGATTACAAAGCCTCTATTTATAGGCTACAAATTGTAAATGAAAAGCCATCTAAAATTAATTCAATAGTAAGTGGGGAAATGAATTCCAATAGTAGTGGGGATGAGGTGATTAATATTGGGAGTTACAAAAATGATTGAATATCCACATTTATATTTTTAACACCCCCTTGGATGTCCATAAGAATATGTCTCATTAAAACTTTACTATGAAAAACCCTATGGGATAAAAATCTGGTGAAGGAAAAAGAGTACAATATTCTTTTAAATACGCAACTACAACCTTACCAAGAAAACCCAGTGGGAAAAACCATGGTTAAGAAAAATATAGTGCATATTAACTCTCTCTCATGACAACATCAATCAAGATTTTTAAGTTGACGAACTTCAATATTACGAACTAACTTTGCAAATATTGCGGTAGGAAGCGCCTTAGTGAATAAATTTGCTAGATTCTCACTTGAACGAATTTACTGAACATTAACAACATTATTCTTTTGGAGATCATGTGTGAAAAAGAACTTTGGTGAAATATGTTTTGTTCTATCTCCTTTAATGTATCATTCCTTTAATTGAGCAATACATGCAGTATTATCTTCATATATAATCGTCGGGATCATTTCTCCAGAAGACAAGCCACATGTCTGGGGATTCATATTATAAACAAAACAAAATCACAGTTGCCGACATTTTTATCTTTGAGGATGGTATAGAGTTGTTGCACTGTCGGCGAGACATATATCTTCATTATTGATGTCATTGTTGATCAAAGGAATATTCATTCTTCAATGAAAAAATTAAAAATAATAAATAAATAACTCTTCAACAATAAAAATAATATAGTTAAACTTTTATTGTCCTTAAAAAAATACAATAAATACCACTTCAACAATAACAAAGATTAATCTATTTTAAACAATTTACTTCTAAATTTGATGCTTGATATGTGTCAACAATATGTTTTGGCATACAACAAGTACGTCGGCGTACGACAGGTACGTGACCAATGAGCTTTACCACCATCTGTAACAAACATCTTCAGGATGTTTGTCTTTCTCATTTTTTATTAATACGTATTTATAACAAAATACAACTTCAGGTTATTAATATCAGTGGCGGAACCAGGAATGATCGGCAGGGGGGGCCTAACTAGTTTATCTTTAGTTTCATAAATGATAAAAAAAATATTCAACAATTATCAGGGCCCATAAACAGAGGTGCCAAGGGCCCATAAACGATGTAGGGCGTGCCAATTTTTTTTTTATTAAAGGGCTCTGTATATTTTTCTGGGCCAAGGGGGGCCAGGGCCCAGGCCTTGGTTCCGCCCCTGATTAATATCATAACTTTGAGTTATGATAAATGAAAAAGGAGATGAATTCAAGTTTTGTGAGATTTGCCATATGTACTAAAAAATAGATACATATTAACCTCAGGTTATTTATACCACAACTTCACGTTATTAATGCCATAACTTCAGGTTATCAATGCCATAACTTCAGGTTATAATTGCCATAACTTTAGGTTGTTAATATCATAACTTCAGAGAGATAAATAAATATAAATAAAATATGCATAAATTGCATAAATT
Organism: Carex parvula; assembly: GCA_025461045.1. NCBI lineage: Eukaryota > Viridiplantae > Streptophyta > Magnoliopsida > Poales > Cyperaceae > Carex > Carex parvula. Next base: position 588,490 of record JAJGRW010000259.1, read on the forward strand.
GCATAAATTGCATAAATAAATTTAAATGTATTAATAACTTCAGGTTAATATTATATAACTTCGTGTTATAGTAAAATATTTATTTAATAATTTATGGTTATTAAATTGCTTAGCTGCGCAATTGTAAAATTTAATTTGAAATAACTTCGGTTTATATTTTCATCCAATGACGTATAATAACTTCTAATTATTATATTGATTTTCTAATAAAACTTCAGGTTATTATTTATCCAGTGGTCTATAATAACTGTTGGTTATTATATTAATTTTATAATAACTACTGGTTATTTTATACTAAAATTTCTAATAGAACTTCAGGTTCTTGATAAAAATTTAATTTTGATAATAACTTCAGGTTATTAATCCATCATTAACTTCAATTCTTATAAACTAATACACATATAATAAAAAATTCAAATGAAATGTATAAACCAGTGTTCTAAATAGCGCGCTATAGCGGCGCTATAGCGCCGCTATAGCGTTTTTGGACCCCAAACGCTACGCTATGACATCAAAATGCGCTATTTGCGCTACGGCCGCTATAGCGACCGCTACAGCGCTATAGCGGTCCGCTATTCGCGCTATTTGCGCTATACAATATGGGTTTTTTTTTTAAAGCAATTTATATGAGTTTTAAATAAAGATAAAAAAAATCTCAAACCGAAATTGAATTTGTTGCTACTTGCTACAGATAAATCAATTTGAAATTGGGAATAGAAATTGAAATTTGAATAGAAAAAAAGTCCAAATCGAAAATAAAATTTGAATAGAAAAAAAAAATTATGTCATGAATCATGATGCTTAAGATATTTTTAATAGGAAAATCGATATTTTATGATATTACTATGGATATTTTGAACCGCAATTTGAACTTTGTACTGGTTCAATATGAATATTATAATTTCTTAATTACTTTGGTGTTATTTATTGTTCTATGAGACTTTAGATAATGTTGATATTTAGTACAAATATTGAATATACGAAATGTAAAAAAAAAAAACGCTATTTGGAATAGCTTCCTCTATAGCGACGCTATTCGCTATAGCTTTTTCTTTAGCCTTCCCGCTACGACGCTATAAACGCTATTTAGAACCTTGGTATAAACTAATAGTAGTGGGGAAATGAATTCCAATAGTAATAGAATGAGGTGACTAATATTGAGAATTATAAAATAATTAGAAATCCACGTTTATATTTCTAACCGACAGAGACTTGTGCCTGAAAATAATTATTTGACATCGTTCTCTCACGATTGCTCTATCTGTGCTGTGCATCTCTTGTCATGCAAGTAAAACAGTATTAATTAACATAATAATAACAAATTAACAACCAACATAACTTTTCACGTGACAAAAAAGGACGCGGTCTAAATGCAATGGAATGGAATTGAGGGATAATGAAATGGATATTTGTTCGGAGTTATAATAAAGTAGAATTAAAACAACGTTGATATTAAATAATATTAATTATTAGCGTTTGATTGTAGTAATTTAAGTAATTATAGTTGTATTAAATAATATAAACATCTTTATGTACTACATTAAAATGTGAAATAACAAGGATTAAAATATTTATTGTTATTTTTGCATCTTTATCCATGCATGTAACTATGCTATTGTAAAGTATCATTCAATACGAATACCAAATTTTTTGTAATTATAAGAATTTCATATGAGGAGGGTTCAAATGCCTTCATTTTTCATGTCTCCATCATGCCTCCATTTTTAAAAACTTTAATAACTCAAAAATTTAAAACTTAAAGTCAAAATAAAACCGTTGGATATGATCTACATCATTTTATCTATACACGTGTAAAAAATTATGACATTTAAATTTTGTTTTAGTTGTCATCAAGAGCTTGTAAAAAACGTATTAATGGGGATAATTTCTAGACGTTGATTTTTAAACTTATTGATTCACATAAAAACAAAATATAAATGTGATAATTTTTTATGAGCACATAGATAAAATGATGTAGATCATATCCAACAGTTTTATTTTGACTTTTAAGTTTTAAATTTTGAGTTATTAAAGTTTTTAAAAATGGAGACATGGTGGAGGCACAAAAGATGGAGGCATTTGAACCCTCCTCATTTCATATTATCCTTCTAAAATATTTAGTTTAGTATACACGCGTATTTATTTGTATTATTAATATTTTAAAATTATTGAAATCCGTAACTGTTAAATTATTTGTTTCACATTTACATCTAATTTAATATAATTTTGGTATAATCCGCTCCATATTCATAACTTAAATTATCATACCTTCTGTACATTATTTTGTTATAGTACTCTCCACATCCCTCAAATTATGCATAAAATGCTGCAGTGTTTTCCGTGCGTGTGGACTTTAGAGGAAGCATCCAAACCAACCTACAGCAGTTTTTATGGTCTTATTTTTGTTTTCACACTGACAAAATTCGTGAATTATTCATAAATAATTTGAATTTGAACAGGTGGCGAAGCAATTTTTATATTATTTGCGAATAATTCAAGAATTTTATAAATTTTTTCAGAATTATATGAATTATTCGTGTTTTTTGTGCTCTCTTGCTCTCTTGTGGGACTAAGATCTCTAGTCCTGACTCAATGTATAATTTCAAATTATTTTTGAATTATATCTGAATTATTTTCAAATCACGAAATTTTAAATCCGCCGAATTTTTTCCGAATCATTAAGTTGTCAGTATGTTTGTTACTACGTTTTCTCTAAAAGAGAAATTATTAAAGCACAATAAGTAGAGACCTTTGAACAGTCATAACAAAATTTTTTTTTTTTTTAAAACCTTGACAATGCCTGTCAAGTTTAATGTTTCTATGAATAAAAACAAAATTACATTTATCATTCCACATCACAGCATTATTTAAATAATAATAAAATACACAACAAATCTAAACAACACATTAACATTTAACAACACAATCCAACTGCTTACGAAACAACATCTAGGAAATCGGCTTCAAGTGATCGTCAATCTTTTCTATATTTTTTTTATATATACTAAAGAAGTACAGTTGGATTACCGCGTAAATTGTGTGGACATGACAATAATATCAGCAAAGGTTTAAATAGCGTTTATCGCGTCATATCAGAACGGCTAAAAAAACGACGCTATTGACATATTATGCCGCTATAGTGCGTTATAGCGTGCTATAACGCCAATAGCGTCATAGTTTTATGGTCCGAAAATGCTATAGCGCGCTATTTAGAATGCAGATAATATGAAATGTGTTACCTAAAGTATGCTTCAAATAGAGGAGTTGATTGGAGGTCTTTAACTAATACATCAGATATACGAAATTGAAGGAGGTGATAAAATTTTATAAACCTGGTTGTTGTCGGTGTGAACTACTTGTATTGTTTGTATCCACAAATTCAACAATCATAACCATTTAAAACGACATCGGTGTTTGAAGCGACATTTGAAAACTGTATAATAATATATCATTAATAAGGCAAGTTTTGATTTTTTATCTAAATAAAATACTATTGTCACAATCAAATTGATTGAATCGTTTAGAAATGGAGGTAAATGACAGGTCCATGTGGCGTGTGATTATGAAAAATGTGCAAGCAAATGCGTTGACCCCTCTTTAGTTGGATTCACATCACCTCAGGCTTACGATCGGATGGCCCATTTAATATGACACGAATCTCAAAACAGTCCCTCTACAATCACAATAGGCACCGGATTTGAATTTGACCCTTATAGAATTAATCTGAGTCGGCCGTTGTAATTTGCTTGAGTCAGATACCTGAGAGGATATTGGTCCTCTTTAGTTTTGGTTTAGTTGTTTGCTAATGAAATGATGAGATTGTAAAACACTTTAATAAAGTTAAGCATGCCAAATAATTGCTTTTGGTCTCTCTCAAATCTCAACGGTGCTGAAAAAGAGGGAATTTGATGTATACTCCTCAACAATTTCCAAATTACGTATCTTCCCTCTGAAGTTCACAATATTATATTTACGCTTCTAAATATGAAAAGTTAACAAATTTACCCATTTATTGTTTTTTCTATTAACACTCATTTTAAGTTCATAAAATACTCATTTTATCCTTTATTTACAAAAGAAAAAAAATATGTAGCATGTTTCAGAAAAAATATCAGTCTTCTAATTGGTCGGTTTCCGTGGTCAAATAGACAATTTATCTACTTAGAAAATATGGAGGTGAAGTAAATACAATATTATGAATTTTAGAGGGAGAATACGTAATTTCGAAGCTTTTGAGGGGTATACATGAAATGCTTAAAGAAAACGGCTGAATTAAATATGTTAAAGGAAGATAAAACTCTTGACTTGTAGATCTAAACGAGGGCCCAAAACGATCTCCTCCCACTAAAACCTCCCAAAAACTTTTGTCCCTTCTTATCCCTTCCACCATGGCATTTTTTTCACAACCATTGATAGAACTTTTAATAGCATTAAAACTGTCAAATTTTAAAGAGGGTAGTTTGTTTGGGCCTTCAAATATTGCACTTCATTTGTAACAAGTTCAATCAAAATGCCCATCTACCACATATGATTCAATCAAACCTTCATATTCTATTCAAGTTCCAATGATTTCTTAAACTTTTTGCCGTGCGTCCGGTTAAATGTCAATACTTAAAAGAGGGTTTGAATGCCTCTATTTTTTTTCCTTCGTTTTTTGAAACTTTAATAATTCAAACTTTAAGTCAAATAAAACCAAAGGTTTAAATACGTTTATCGCGTCATAGCAGAACGACTGAAAAAACGGCGCTATGACCATATAGCGCCGCTATAGCGCGAAATAGCGCGCTATAGCAGCGCTATATGGCCATAGCGTCATAGCTTTTTTGGTCCGAAAACGCTATAGCGGCACTATAGCGCACTATTTAGAACATTGAATAAAACCATTAGATATGATCTATACCACAGTGTAAAAAATTATGATATTTTAACTTTGTTTTGATTGTCATCAAGAGCTTGTAAAAACGTACTAATATGAATAATTTCTAAACTTTAATTTTTCAATTTATTAATTCACAAAAAAACAAAACCAAAATTTGATAAATTTTTATAAGCACACAGAGAAAATAATATAGATCACATCTAACGGTTTTATTTTGATATTTATGATTTAAATTTTGAGTATTAACGTTTTAAAAATAGAGACATGGTAGAGACAAAAAATGGAGGCATTTGAACCCTCCTCGTCTTAAAAATAATAATCTTGATAATTTTAGATGTCTTTTGTGAGTAGAACTAGAATGTTCCTAAGTTCACCAAGTCTCTTGTGAACTCAATTCTAAAATGTATCAGATTGACTTAAAATGACGATCCAAACTGTTGAAACCCGTCTACTTTACAAGTGATGCGTCTACATAAAAAAAAATTAATTTTGTATTGAGTCAAGTGGTAAAAAACGTTCAAAAAATGAATGCATTAAAATTAATTTATGAACCTTCTAATTTTGACCGCTTGACTTTATACTAAAATCAATTCGAAAGTTTAAATTTTTTGCTTATAGATACACCACTCATAAGATAGATGAGTTTTAACAATTTAGATTCGTCATTTGAAATTAATCCGATAAGTTTTAGATTTGAGTTCACAAAAAAACTTGGTGAACTTAGGAGCAACCCTAGTTCTACTCGTCTTTTGTTGCTTACAAAAGTGAATATTGATATTCCTAGTTCAATTATTAAAAGATTGTAAGTATTTATATATAAAATTCAGGCACCTAAATTAATCCAGAAAAAAAAGTACAGAAAATTAATTAATTTCAGTGCAAAAAAGATTAGGCTTGATCGGACCAAACAAAATATCCATGCACTCCATAAATCTTTAAATCAGAGTTGTTTTATTCACTGAAGACTATGGGCCAGCTCAGAATTACTCGTAATGGGCCGGACCGGGCCTGGTCTTATGAGAAAACAAACTTTAAAAGCTAAATTTATTTCAACTTGCATATTCTTTAGTTCATTCTTTGAGTTTTGAACTGGTAACATCTATAGATTTTTAACATACAGTGATCTGATTCTGAGTTCTTCCTTGTCTCAGCAAACTTGTAGCAGTACAATTGGACAGAAGTAATTCGCCTTTGCTCTCCATTAGATCCAAGTAAATTGGATGGTGCTCGCCAACTGGAGATCTTCATTTCAAAACTGTTATTTCAAAACTGTTATATTCTGAGTTGCATGTTTTCACAATCCTAATTCCTAACTATAGGCTCTGGTTATAATCGACTGACATCATGGTGTGGCAACAGCCAAAAAACAAAGGATTGGAACTGATTGTTAGCCTGTACTCACTTGAGGTTATCTTAGTAAAAATTTTAATACAAGAGAAGACAAAATAGCAATTAAGATAATATCAACCAGAAGAAAAAACTACTGCGCGCTTAACAAAGAACCAACCTATTTTCTTTTATATATTCATATAATTTCTCCACTTGGAGTACTCGAAGGGCAAAATTGTCAGAAGAAAAAAACATATCACCAACCTCACTGCTCAACCGGATTCGGGGCTGGATCCACGGAGGTTTTGTGAAAGAACTGGTCGATCCGCTGGGTCCCACGCGGCAGAGGCTTCTCCTTCTCTTTCGCTTTATCCTTCTCCGTCTCATTATCCTTCTCCTTTCCCTCTGATGCAGTTTCACACGTGGCACCACCACTGCACTGGGAGGATGGAGGCGGCGGATGGGAGAGGCAATCAAGAAGGAAATCAGCTGTCGGTTGGTGGGCCCGCACGGCAGATCGGACATGCTCTGCTTTGACGATGCGACGGCCGCGGCGGGAAATTTCAGCATGGGCCCCAGCAGCCAGAGACTGAATGAACAGCTCAGTGGCGAGAGAGATGGCCAGGGTTGCTTCTGCTGTGGCTTTCTTTATGTCTCGATCTAGCTTCATGATTCGCTTGATCTTACCTTGAGGAAAGGATGGGGCAAGAAGCGGAGGCGGAGGCGCTTCTTCTCTGTTTATCGATTGATTTTCTGGCTCTGCTTCCATCGTGGAGGGGTTTGAGTTTGGGTTTGATCCGATTCGTTGGGTTGCTCTCTTCCTTGTTTGCTTATGAGATTTTGGTGGGAAATGTTCCCGCCAGATCTGGGGCAAATTGTTAGGTACTGTAGTATCCAGCTTGAATCCTTTGAAGTATCAGAATATTTGAGGTTAGATCTGGACCGTCGATCAGAATCCGGACCAATCTGGTCCGAGATGAAATTCACGGAGTCCTTTAATATTCGTGCCAAGGAAGATGGAATGGTAAAAAACTCTAAACTCAAAATTTCTGTTACATCAGTTCATATGAATATTTTTTGTTTTTTTTTTTGAGAGAAGCCCGTAGGCAAGGTGACATGAATTCGCTTTAAGCGGAGGCCTGGAGCTGAATGTTTCTAATACATATATTATGGGCTGAATCTTATTTGTTGCGACATGTGAAATATTGTTATGGGCTTTCATAGCCCATACCTAAGCCATTAATTTTTATTGGGTCAAAATGGACCTTTTAGTCCTGCCGACTAAACTATCGTAAAATACTTGCATTTCTCTCACGATTCTTTTCTAATTGTGTTTGCTTAGAATTCATTCCGATTGGTGAATGTTATGCGGGTACCATGACATATAATTTCAGTTAGAAATTAGGTGATATAATATTACCGATATAAATGGCTCTAAATATAATTAATAGGAAAATTACTATGTCTACCTTTAATATATATGTGAATTTCATATCGGTATTAGATATACGAGGAGGGTTCAAATGCACCATAATTTTTGTGCTCCAATATGCTCTACATTCTTTATCTCTATTTTCAAAGTCTGAACAGCCGATCCGAACCGTTCAACATGATGTTCATAATAAAATATGTTTGGAGACCAAATTTTATATTTTTTAGAATTTTTTAATATTTTTTTAGATAGGTACAATATCACTTTATCGGATGGTCCATAATCTCCTTAAAAAGGTGATTTTGTACCTATCTAAAAAAAATAGTAAAAACAATTATAAAAAATATAAAAGTTGGTATCCAAGCATATTTTATTATGAAGATCATGTTGAGCGGTTCAGATCGACTGTTCGGACTTTGAAAATGGAGATAAAGGATGTGGAGCATATTGGAGTACAAATATAATGGTGCATTTGAACCGTCCTCTAGATATATTTATCTTCTAAAATTATAAATATCATATCGATATTTCAAAATTTCTGCTTGTAGTTATATCTCTTATAGCCTATCTCATAATGATGTAAATTTTTTCAAATGTTCGTTTTTCTATATTGCGAACAAACGAGTCCAATTTTTGATATATTTTGCTACCACTTGTATAGTTGCATATTTATTATTTTTTCAATCAGATTCCAGAATAAAATTAAACTTTCAGTGTATATATTTCTTGTTCCGTATGCATGGATACTGTAATAGGCAAAATGAAAGATTGAAAATCCCCGAAATTTTTATTAATACCATTCTAAAAAAAAACTCACAAATTCTGGAGAATTCGAAAAATATCAAGGCCGCAATGTTAATTGACAGCCATATTCTTTGGGGCCGCCATTTGTCGTTGTGGCCCTGCAAAAACTAAAAAAATCAAAAAAATTCATCTGATTCCGTTGAGTTTTAAAATATTTTGTTTAATAATTTTCAAAATAGAAAGAACAATTAATAATTTGAATATTTTAGAAATAACAACAAATAAAATAGATAAAACATCTTATAATTTAGATGTAGTAGAAAGACTCCGAAATATTTTTCAAGCAGAACTTTTTCTGCTGTAAAAAAAATTAACTATTTTTTGGTGTGTTACTGAAAAAAAATAAAAATATTTTGAATCTGAATTATTGATCCTGGTTCAATAGTCACTTCTAGTAAATAAAAAAATTATCGTGGTCCTTCTAGTACATTCAAATTGTAAGATACTCCATCTATTTTCGATAAAAAAATAATTTGACTTTTGTAATGGTGGCAAGGATATTTTTTTTTTTTCAAAATAAATGGAGTACCTTAGAATTTGAATATACTAGAAGGACCACAATATATAATTTATTTATTTATTAGAAGTGACTTTTGAACCGGGATCAGTAATTCAGATACAAAATATTTTTATTTTTTTTCAGTAACACCTATAAATAGTTTAATTTTTTTTACAACCGGAAAAAATCCTACCTGAAAAATATTTCGGAGTCCTTCTAGTATATCTAAATTATAAGATGTTTCATCTAAATTATAATATATCCAAATTATTAATTATTCTTTCTAATTTTGAAAATTATTAAAAAAATATATTAAAAATTAAATGTCTGATTTTAAAATAGCATTAAGACATTTTTGTTGCCTTCATTCTAATTTCAATAAATAATCCAGGAAGCAAAATATAATGTAGAAAAAAAAAATAGTTATACCTTTAATTTCCACTTGACATTAGTTACATGATAGAAATTATAAATATTTACATTACTTTTTCCTTTTTAGATATGCGATATTTGAAATTACTCAGTTGATAGTATACTGACAAAGAAGATCTCGTTATTTTATTCTCTGTAGATTATAAAATCATAACAATCAACATTGTTAAATGTACCTCATTATACATTGTATGTATCTACTATTATTCTCGCCTAGAATCACATGTTCTTTTTTTATTATTACATGTTTTCCTTCATTACTATTTGGATAACTCAATTTGATAAGATTGTGTTATAAAAGATATTGTTTATTAATTAGGAACCAGCAGCTTTATTAATTTTTGGAAAAAAAATATTTACAAAGAATATATATTATCTTACTTTTGTTAACTAGGTCCAGATACTCACATTTTAAATATGAACGAATTCCTCTTTACATTTTTGCAAAATGTAAACACTTCATGTTTGCTAAAACATAAATTATAACACTTTCTTCACCCCCAATACATGTTATTATTTTTACCAACAAAAAATATAATATTTAAACCATAAAATTTTGACATAAGGATAAATTACTTTTATGGTTGAATTTTCTTTAAAGCTTTTGCAATGTGACAAAATGAATAATTTAATATACAGCGGTTCATGCATTCAATGCATGGTTCAATTGTTGAAAACTAATTCAACTGCAGTTGCCAATCCATACATAATTCTCTAGTGGTAGTGGTCCTTGTAAGTGCAGTTGACAATCCATACATAATTAATTAAGCTTGGAAATGTAACTGATCAGCTGTTTTCGTAAGTAGATGTAAATGACGAAACTTTAATTATGTGGATAGCAGCTGGTGGATTAAGATTACTCCAAACAATTCAAAATTAAATGAGTAGAGGATAAGAACTTTTTAATAATTCAAATGATCAATCAATCCCTTCGTTACAGTGTTTTTTAATCGACCTAGAAAATAAAAAGAAACCCATTAAATAAAGAAATAAAATTGATTAAGAAGATCTAATCAAGAATTTGATGTGTGTACAATAGCTATGGACTGGAAATTAGTAGAAATGATCAAGTAGTACTTCCCTACGATTTTGATCTAGAGTATGCTCCTACTCACTGATTAAAGAAATGACTATCCGGGTTGTTTCCTCTAGACAATCAATCTTATCCCCCATTGTCTCACTGGCTGACCTTGACCCTTTCATGGGTCATATCTAGTATTCATAGTTTGCCTCAATTTGGTTGTATTTCATATTCTTCTAGTTGTCTTTAATCTGAAATTTATTGTCTTTTAGATTCTACTGATTGTCTTTTATCGTCTTCTAGTTGTATTTTTTCTTCCTCTAGTTGTATTTCATTTTCTTCTTGTTGTCTTACACCTTGCACTGGTTGTCTTTCATATCCTACTAGTTATTTTTCATGTCGTTCTGATTGTCTTTCATCTACTACTGGTTGTATTTCATCTTCTTCTAGTTGTCTTTCATTTTGTACTGGTTGTCTTTCATGTTCAAATGGTTGTCAGTCATGTTTAATTTGTTGTCTTTCACGTTCTGCTGATTATCTTTCATTGTCTTCTAATTGTATTTTTTCTTCCTTTAGTTGTATTTCATCTTCTTCTTGTTGTCTTTCATTTTGTACTGGTTGTCTTTCATGTCCTCTTGGTTGTCTTCCATGTCCTACTGATTGTCTTTCATCTACTATTGGTTGTATTTAATCTTCTTCTATCTGTATTTCTTTTTCTAGTTGTCTTTCATTTTCTACAGGTTGTCTTTCATGTTTTACTAGTTGTCTTTCACGTTCAACTGGTTGTCTTCACGTTCTGCTGGTTGTCTTTCAAGTCCTATTGGTTGTCTTTCATCTTCTTTAAGTTGTATTTCATCTTAAACCGGTTGTCTTTCACAATTTACTGGTTGTTTTTCATTTCCTACTGATTGTCTTTCATCTAATACTGATTGTATTCATCTTCTTCTAGTTGTCTTGCATCTTCTATTTGTTGTCTTTTATACTCTTATAGTAGTATTTTTTCTTCCTCTAGTTGTATTTCATCTTCTACTTGTTGTCTTTCTTATTCTACTTATTATATTTCATTTTCTTCTAGTTGTATTTCATCTTGTACTTGTTGTCTTGCATTTTTTCAGTGGATGTCTTTCACGTTCTACTTGTTGTCTTTAATAACTACTTGGTTGTATTTCATTTTTTTCTAGTTGTCTTTTATCTTGTACTGGTTGTCTTTCATGTTCTACTAGTTATATTTAATCATGTTCTACTAGTTATATTTAATCCTCTTCTTGGTGTATTTTTTCTTCCACTAGTTGTATTTTATCTTTTATTGGTTTCTTTCATGTTCTACTGGTTGTATTTCATCTTCTTCTAATTGAATTTCATCTTGTACTAGCTTAAGTAAAACTCCCACTGTATTTTATATCACATATATTTGTCCTTATACAGTGAGATCGAGATCCCTATCTTTGCTGCCAAGCCTGCATATGCATGTTTCTTGATAGTTATTTTCTGGTAGGCCAACTTGCCAATTGAAAACTTCATTCTAATTCTCGGTTTTGACCAAAATATCATATGTGGTCAAAACTGTACCCCGCATCACAAACATTGTTTGCGAAATTATCAACTTAACCTTATTCATTTGATACGACATATCCTATATGTCCCACGATCAACCCACGTGGAAGGTCATGTCTGCTTTGGTAGAATTATCATAGCCAACGACCGGAGACTAACCACGGATGAGATAAATGAGGGTACAACCATTGATATTGTGCTCTTGGGACAAGCTTATTTATGTTACTAGAAAGGTAGTCGTGTCAACAAGCACTCGTACCTATCTTATGACTTTTCATAGAACTTTCACATAAATAATATAGAGCGTGGGATTGTATAGCCTTTGGGAGATTCATCTTCGCTATAGTCGTAAGCATCTCATCATATAGTGCTCAAATCGTGCAACTGAATAACTAGAATTCTCATATTCCCTTTTATCCTAACTAAAAAGAAACAAAATACAATTTTGATTCCCAATGTGCACGCAGACCAAAATGATATGTATAAGCAACTCAAACATAGTTGCTGCCTAAACCATAATTAACACTTTAATTAATCTCATACATGTAGTCATACCATCCCATACATGCAGTTATATATCACACATGGCATTGGTCATGGTTGGCTATACAATCCGCTAGTCGCACCTACAACTACTCAAGTGGTGGGCCCATTTTACATTATATGTAATTCTTGTATAACAATCTTATTGAGTACATATTGGTCATATTCAATTTACCATACCTATAGCCAAATGCCAATTTTTTATATGTTTCACAAATGATGCATCTCGAAAATTATATTGTCCTCACAATTCTTCCCTTTGATTCCCAATCAAATCTACCCAAAAAGATCCAATCAATTTGAAATAACAACTTTCAGATGCACCATCAATTTGAAAAATTAATTAGACATGTTTTATATCTTCTAAAACCTATTCTCTTGATTGTCTAAGGTCAAGCATGCTGGCTGTCATGAATTGACACCACGGTACATATCATGACCCTCATCGACTTTATATCTAGATTTACATGCATATTCAAAACTTCATTTTTGAATAAGTTTACTTAGGAATGCATCGGATTTGAAATTATCTTTCAAAACCCAAATATTCGTTTTCGTAACATAAATGAAAAAATCCTACTTAAATGATTCAAATCTCGAATTAAGCCAGGGGACTCAAAATCCATATAGCCATCAGTATAGCTACCTCACTATATGATTCTCACTGATTAATCACATAAAATCCATATCACTCTACTTAAACCTCAAGAGTCATAGATCGACTCTCAAGCGCTTAAGGAGATCAAAGAAACTATCTAATCAATAAATCACAACTCGTATCACTCAAACGAGAGGGCACTGCATCAGCTATGCAAGAGGCATCCAACTTTGGCTATAAGTTGCATAAATTAAATTCTAACCAGTCATCTATGCTCCTAGCATGGTCATTTGCAATCTTATCGAGCAAGTATGTGTCTGATATCACTGTTGGGTTATGCATGCAGTAAGATGGTGCAATTTTAAATTTTATAGCCTAAATATGTACGATCTTACGATCAAGAAAGCAAGCATTCACACAGTTTATGGTTTATGTCACACACGTGAACAAGCATAGAGTTTCAAAGACAAACCTCTCCAAATGAATGGAGCGAGAGCGGCCAAAAAACTTGCGCCTTAATCTCTCTTATTGCCTTTTTCTCCAAGTTACCATAATGGCAACCTCAAAGCTTGATCCACCCAATGTTTGATTGAGAGAGAGATGATTCCAATACTAGTTGTACTACAATCTCTTCAAAATCATATCCTTAATAACTTCGCTTGTAGACTCGTAATCTCAACAAAGAACGAATCAAAAGAACAAATAAAATATCAACACATGAGCAACTGAAACGAGAGCAATCAAATGAGCAAAAGAGGATCAAAACGAATCTCAAAAAACGATCTAAGAATAGATCTAGAACGATCTAAGAATAGATCTAGAACGATCTAAGTATAGATCTAGAACGAGCAAGAGAAGAGGAGAAGAAAGACACCAAAACCAAGATGATCGGCTTACCTAGGCCGATCGGCCTCTTGGAGGTGGTGGTTGGCGGCGGCGGTAGCCGACTGGCAGGAGGTGGTGGCGCTACCCAGTTGGTGGCGGCAACCAGTGGTGGAAGGCGGCATACCTAGAAGGCAGCCATGGTGGCCGGCGACTCCCATGGTGGGTTCGGCCAAAGAGAAGAAAGAAGAAGGGAGAGGGTGATGAGATGAGATAATGAGAGGGATGAGAGAGGAGCATGGATGAGACCTTATAATGGGTGTGTTCAAAATAAATATGAAATTACCATCTCATTCATCTATCCAATGCATGAGGTTGATCTATAGATGAATATATTGGTAATATTACATTCCATTGGTCCAATAGACCAATACACTACTCAAAAGCCGTATACAAATATCTATGGACCAAATAGACCAAGCTCCTTCTCCAAGTTATCTCCTCACACCATCAGATGTTAACCAGTCAACATTTACTTCCAACCATATGAGTTTTGTTAACTGAGGTCAAGCAAACTTGTTTTGGCCATAAAACCCAAAAGCCACCTATAATTAATTTTTTTGAAGTTTCTAAATTTTACAATAAAAGGTTATTATAGTTTTCTCATAAAAAATTACAAAATACTTACTTAGTTCTTTTAATTTTGATTTTTTTGTCTGCGAACAAACAACAAATTTGTTTTAAATTGCAAAGGATCATTATTTGTCCTCTATAAATAGCAAAAGTAATTATCAATATAAAATTGAGAGATTATGCTAGCTTGTGGTTTTGTTAATTAGCTCAATCAATTTCTTATAGTACACAGAAAATTGACTTTGATATATAATTTGAACATTTATGAAATAAAATGCTTTCCATATGAATGAATACTGGAAATAAATCTGTTGTTATTCTTGAAGAATAACATGAATCTGTTATTCTGATCCCGGTCGTTGATATTGGTTGAGATTCGCACATGAAAAAGTTTTTCCGTTGAGATTTGTGCATAGAAAAATATGAACGGTTGGAATCGGAATAACGGAAACATATTATTCCTCAAGAATAACAACAGATGTATTTCCATGAATACAACTTTAATATGTCGACACATATCTTTTAACTAAAGATAGATTTTCGACCACAAATTCAAAGAAATCTCTATCAATGGAATAGACTTGTAGCACCGGAGTATATGTGAATGCTATAAACACAATCACGAGTAGGAATTAGTTAATTAGCATCGGGTGCCACATTGAATCCAAAGAATAAGTTTATCAGCTAGCACACATGACCCTTTACTAGGGACTAGGGTAGATGCAAGGTCAAAAGATGTGTTAATAAAGTTAAAAGGGGACCTTTCGCCTAATGGCTAATGCCCAAAACAATTGCTATCCCCTACCATATCTTGTTCTTGCCATGAAAATGGCATTGACAACTACAGCGATAATTAATAATTACCCAAAAAAAAGAGACCTAGTGGAGCACTAATTTTGTCTTCTTTTAGGAATATTTTTCAAATACAACCCTCTAATATATATTTTTTGAAATAATGCAACCCTATTTGATTGACAAGTGTATTGGGAATTTTAGAGTGGTATGCACACTAGTTAACTTAATTGTGACCATGTACGTTAGCAAGAATTTCAGATCTAAAATCTAATATCACATAAATAAAAAATGCGTATCTAAATAAAAAAATGCATATCTTATAATCAAATTTAACAAAAAAAATTGAATAAGAAAATACATTGTGCAATAATCAAGTGGATGGTAATTTGACTATTGATAGTAATATTTAATTCTAGTTCTAGATAATTTGGCGGTGAAAAAAAAATTAAAAGTACTACTTCGCGAGTATATTGAGATTTTATATATTATCACTGGGCTAAATAAATGTTTGCATCACAAATGGGTTTAGTTGGATGCGTACTACATCTTATGTTAAAATATAAAATAGGATTCAAATTATAACAGCTACTTTATTTTCTACTCGAGTAGAGAATAGTGTACAATTATTAATAGAATAGAAAATAGTGCATTGTAATGAATAACAATAGAGAATAGTCCATTCCAGCTGCTAGTTTTTTATTTCCTTGTAAGTATAAATAGGAACACTTGTAATCGGAAAAATAAGATTGCAAATACAATTTGTTTTCTTAATCTCATCTCACTTTGTCTTACAAAAAATAATATGGTATCAGAGCCATAAGAGTTCTGTGATCGAAAAAACACAAAATCACAACAAAATTCAGCAAAAAGAAAGATGGCTCAAGAAAGGCAAATCGAGGCAACGAATTTCTCCAAGCTAACAAATACTTTGCTCAATGGCAAAAATTACGTGTCATGGGCAAGGGCAGCACCCAGGGCCCTGAGTGGTCGAGAGATGTTAGAATACATCAATGGAGAAAATAAAAAACTAGAAGCTGCAGATTCGGCAAAACTAACCGATGAAGAAAAAAAGGCAGCAAAACAGTGGAGAACCACAAATGATAGAATCATCACTTTACTCATGAACTCAATGGAGCCGACTGTATCTGACCTCTTTATGATTGCAGAAACGGCACATGAGTTGTGGGAAGCGGTAAAAGCCATGTATGGCTAGCAAATAATTTCTCACATATTTATCAACTTATGCAGGAAATTCAACAGGAAAAACAATGGTCGAGAAACAATACTGAGTACCTTAGTGCTCTTGAAAAAAAAATGCGATGAGCTTTGATCCTACCGGCCAATAACAACATATCTTGCCACACTCCAAAAGTAGGCTGAAGAGAATGATATTTTTCAGTACCTCGTGGGACTATACCCGAGTTATGAAGCAATAAGATCTCAAATCATGACCATAGTACATCTTCCTTCTTATTCTCAAATTAAAATTTTAATTCAACAAGAGAAAAGTAGAAGACTTGTCATGAATGGTCCACAGAATGCAAGCCACGAGGGACACGAGACCCATGGCTTAGCCGTAAAAAATTTCAATTTTAATCAAAATTTTGGCTTTAAAAATTGCCCAAATCAATCAAAAAATAAAAAATGTAACAACTGTAAAAATGAGGGTCACACTCAGGATAGATGTCGGCATCTCTATTCTTATCTCAGACAAAAAAAAATCAAGAAAAATAATTAGAATCAAAATAAACATAGGTTACGTGGGTCCGTCTAAATTCAGATTCGGACCCAACAATTCTCAAATGCCTGGCGGATTCAATCAAACCGTCACTGGATTAGGCGGACCCGATAAAGGGTTTGGCAGACCCAACAATTAAATTGCCACTGGAGGGGCTCTTCTGTCATTAGCTGGTCATTCCCAAACGAGTCAAAGGCATCCTCTGGCGATGGCGGGTCAAGTGTTGTGGATCAAATGCAACAAGTCCTTCAACAACTTTCTGTGCTACTAAGCAACCAGAACAACCCCAGTGCATTGGTATTGCTTCTAACTCAAAAGATTTATTTTTAATCAAATTATTATAGATAGTGGTGCAATAAATCATATGTTTGGTAACAAACAATTATTATCAAATCTAAATCCGACAAATGTGATAGATATGTCTTGGACGCAAATGGTATGAAGGTAAAAATAAATGACATAGGAGAAATTAATTTATGTAATAAACACATTAAAAATATTTTATATTTAGAAACATTTCCAATAATTTAATTTCTATAAATAAATTAACACAAGAATAAAATTGTAATGCAATTTTCTCTTATAAAACTATTGTATTTCAGGACCGGAAAACTGACAACAAGATTGGTGAAGGATTTTTTGAAAATGAACACTATCTTTTGAAACAATTAAATCTTTGTTCTTCCGCAAAATCTGTTAACTCTGATCTTTGGCATAAGAGATTTGGGCATCCTTCCGACAAGATTTTAAATAGTGTTATAGATTTTAAAAATTTAAATTGTACTAATTATGAAATTTATAAGTTAGCAAAACAAACTAGGCTTCCTTTTTTTCTCTTTCCACACTAGCAAAAGTGAAGCTTTGTTTGATTTAATGCATTCTGATGTATGGGGACCTGCCCCCAATTGATTCATATATTGGATTTAAATATTTTGTTACATTTATTGATGATTTTTCAAAAGTCAGTTGGTTACATTTACTTAAATCTAAAGATGAAGTGTTTGATTACTTTTATGAATTTTTAGGTCTTATAGAAACTCAGTTTAATGCAAAACTTAATATTTTTAGATTGGATAATGAAACAAAATTTATAAATAGAAAATTTTCAAACCTCTTTAAAGAAAATGGTATTATATATTAGACAAGATGCATAAATACTCCCGAACAAAATAGAATATCGGAAAGGAAAAATAGATATTTATTAGAAATGACACGATCTTTATTATTTCAAAACAATGTTCCTAAAATTTATTAGTCAGATGCCGTACTTTGTTCCACACATTTAATTAATATATTGCCTATTGTCAATTTAAAAAACAAAAGTCCATTAGAAATTCTTTATCAACAAAAAATCACTTATGACCATATGAGAGTATTTAGTTGTATAAATTTCGTACATATCAAAAGAAAAGACAAACTTGATTTTGTATCACAAAAAACTATTTTCTTAGGGTACTCACATTATAAAAAGAGTTATAAATGCTATGATCTAATTAATAAAAAATTATATTTTTCTAGAGATGTTACATTTTTTTTAAGATGAACCATATTTCAAAGAAAAAGAAACAATCCACCAAACATACACAAAATAATCAAAATAACAATACAATAATACCTTAGATGATTTGAATTTGTTCCTATTAATAACCATCAAGTTGAGATTAATAATCATGAACATGAAACTATTCAAATTAATAATGACACAAGAGAAAGTTTAGACAAGGACACAACAGTTAGAAGGTCATCTAGGGTACCACAACCATCAACTAGAATTAGAGATTATGTGACCTATACGATACAATATCCAATAGAAAATTTTGTTGCATATGACAATATTTCAACCAAATACCGTACATTTCTCACTAGTATTGAAAATGAATCATAACTAAAAAAATTACCAAGAAGCAATTGAAAGTCCAATTTGGTGCAAGGCTATGAATGAGGAACTAAAAACCTTAGAACAAAATGAAACTTGGAAGATTGTTCCACTATCAAAAAATAAAAAACCTGTTGGTTTTTAATGGGTACATAAAACCAAATATAATAGTGATGGTACCATAGAAATGTAAAACAAGACTTGTAGATAAAAGATTTATCCAAACCTATGGCATATATTATAATCAAAACCTTTGCACCGGTGACAAAAATGAATAACGTGAGAATTTTATTTTCCATTGCGGTAAACAATGGTTGGGACCTTTACCAAATGGATGTTAAAAATTTATTCCTTCAAGGAACACTTGAAGAAGAGGTGTATATGACATTACCACCTGGTCATAAATTAGAAACCGACTCTAACTTAGTTTGTAGGTTAAATAAATCAATCTATAGATTAAAGCAATCTCTACGGGCATGGTATGACAAACTTAGCTCTTATTTAATTTCTTACAATTTTAAAATTAGTAATGTCAATCACTTTTTATTTACCAATTGTGATGGAACCAATACAGCTCTTATTTTATTGTATGTAGATGACATCATAATTACCGGAAATAATTTAGAACAAATCCAAAAAATTAAGAAACAACTAAAATAAAATAAAAGATTTAGGATATCTTAAATATTTTTTAAGAATAGAGGTAGCTTTCTCAGATAAATGACTCTTTATTTCTCAAAGAAAATATACACTTGATTTTATTAAAAAAATCCGTAAATTAGGATGCAAACCGGCCTCTACTCCAATTGATAACAAGTACAAATTAAATAGTGAAGATGGTTTACCTTTAAAAGACATAACTAATAAAGACTTGTAGAAAAATTAATCAATCTAACGGTCACTCGCTGGATATTTCTTTCTTCGTAAGTCAAACTAGTAAGTTCATGCACTCACCAAGACCACATTTAGAAGCTGTAAATAAAATTTTGAGGTATCTAAAAAGCAATCTCGGTAAGGACATTTGGATGAAACAATAATTCTAATTATATATGGCTATTCTGATACAGATTGGGCTGGAAGCTTTGATAGAAAATCAACAACCAATTTTTGCACATTTGTAGGTGGAAATCTAGTCACATGGAAAAGCAAGAAACAAAATATTATAGCACGATCAAGCGCTGAAGCTGAATACCGTGCCATGACATCAACTGCAAGCGAATTGACGTGGATCAAGCAACTCCTATTAGACATGGGATTCAAAACTCAAGAACCTATGAAAATGTATTGCGACAACAATTTAGCATGGCACAGCATCAAATCCCGTGTTTCATGAGCGAACAAAACATATAGAGTGGACTTTATTAGAGAAAAGGTTAAGCAAAAAAAATTGAAACACCATATGTAAAAAGTGAAGATCAACTTGTGGATATCTTCACCAAAGGTTTGGATCCAAGTCCATTTGAGAAATTACAAACAAGTTAAGATTGTACGATATATACATTCCAAGCTTGAGGGGAAGTGTTAAAATATAAAATAGAATTCAAATTATAACAGCTAGTTTATTTACTATAATAGAGAATAGTGTACCATTATTAATAGAATATGAAATAGTGTCTTGTAATTAATAGCAATAGAGAATAGTGCATTATAACGGCTAGTTTTTTATTTCCTTGTAAGTATAAATAAAACACTTGTAATCAGAAAAATAAGATTGTAAATACAATTTATTTTCTTAATCTCTTCTCTCTTTGTCTTACAAAAAATAACATCTTGTTCTTACAATTGATTTTTTGAAGTATATTGAGAGACCGTACTATTACGTGAAATTTCGTTGTACGGAGAGATTTTTTTTTATTTTTCACTTTTCAGAAGAAATTAAGGTGTGCCCTGATGGTTTTTAGTTTCCAATGAAATTGGTGTTATATTATCTATTATTTAAAGTTGAGAGACCATTTCTATCTTTATTTAAAAATAAGAAAATGTTGGTACATCCTATTTGAAAAATCCCAATAATTTTATAATTGAATGATAAAAAATTATAACAAAAAAGCAGAAGAAAAGAAAATATGTTCAGAAAGTTTGAGCTTAACTGAACATAAAGTTAGTAAATAAAAGAATAATAGTAGGCAACACGAGCTAATTAAATTAAATGTACTACGACAAAATGACATACAACAAGCTAAATTGACTTCAAATGATGAATTCAAACTGTTGAAACCGTCTATCTTACGAATGATGCATTTACATGCAAAAAATTTAAAATTTTGAATTAATTTGTATAGAATCAAGTGGTCAAAAAATGTTCAAAAAATTAATGCACTAAAATTAATTTATAAACCTCCAATTTTGACCGCTTGACTTTATACTAAATTAATTCTAAAGTTTAAATTTTTTGCTTGTAGACACATCAACTCGTAAGATAGATGAGTTTCATCTATTCGGATTCGTCATTTAAAGTCAATTAGATAGGTTTTAGAATTGAGTTCACAGATACACACGGTCAACTTAGGAACACCCTAGTTCTAGTCCTCTCTCCCTATCAAATTTTCATTTTCCCAATCATGTCTAAATTTTTGCATCCGTGCAGCTTAGGTATTCATCAAGTCGGATTTAATTGGTTTAATCCAAATCACGAGAGAGTTCAAAATAAATGGTTCAGTTTTTTCGGTTAAATAGATTGATTCGGTTTAGTAATTTTTAAAACTGGTTAAACCTAACTTACCGAAAAAAATTATATTTTTTTAGCTTATAAAAAAATAATTATGAACATTTTTTTCCCCTTGAATATGAAAATCACTAAACTCTAATTCAATTTTGTGTATTAATTAAAAATATATAATTTATAAAAAAATTTAATAAAATTAATAAAATCAATTTTTTTTATTAATCTTCTTATTTCGGTTCAACCAAACAAATTAAAATTTAGTTTGGTTTGTTTGGTTCGATTTTAATTCAGTTTGATAAGTATCGGTTTAGTTGTATTTTTGAAAACTGGATAAAATTTTCATTTGCCGATTTTATTTTGATTTTAACCGAACCGATAAACACTCCTGCTTGCAGCTAGATTTTTAATCTTATTTTTAGAAATAGCTAGATCTTAAAGCCACACAAAGAAGACCGTATACATGATATTCTTGCATCAGTTGAGCAAACTTGTGTAAATACACAATTTTCATATCAAACTTTTGCATGGCCACACAACATGTCTTTTAAATCATTTCAATAAGTTTATTCAGTCTAATTTTTGGAGTGTTGTGGAATGAAGAACCTTCAAAACATAAAAAGTAGATAATTTAGTAAGCATCCAATATTTTTATTATTTGACAAATTCAAGGTTACATTGAGAAAATTGAAAATTGGCATCCATCAATTTATCCCAGCTGTTTCAAACAGCAAATAATTATTTGTTTTTTAAGAACTCAATTTTAATCTAAATAATTTAATTGTGTATAGTACACTAATGTTTCTAAAATAAAATTAAGTCTATTGACATATTATTATTTTTTTAGAAAAAAATGATGATATGATTATTTTTAATTTTTAAAAATATGAGTTTTTCTAAATTATTTATATATGCTGATTATCAAAATTAAGTGTCAACTCTCTAGTGGAATTGGTTCAACTACCGCACTAGATATAATTACACTTCTGATGAGTTTTTCTAAATTATTTATATATGCTGATTATCAAAATTAAGTGTCAACTCTCTAGTGGAATTGGTTCAACTACCGCACTAGATATAATTACACTTCTGATGCAAGGCGGTCTCGATATTGTCTTTGCCCGATAAGCTCAAGTACTCGGTTTTATGGTAATAGAGAAAAGTAAAAGGTAACACGCAAAACTCAAAACACACAAACACAACTTTTTCTATTCAATATTCAACTCTCTACAACCATAACATATGTTTCCATTTTATAACCAAACATTACCTAACCTCTAAGAGAAGATATTAAGTGCTAATTAATTAAAAACCCAAAAAGAAGTAAATACGTTTGTTGAACAAAACAGATTCCAAAGGAAATTATTAAATTGTTTAATTGCTTCAAGAATCCTAGAAGACCATCCATGCCTAGAAGACCATCCATGCCATTAATTTCAAGTTGAATAAATTAAATTCTTGATTGGTTTGGATTTATTGTGGCCATTGTCCGTATCCGAATTTGAATCGGTTGCGATCTCGGTACGCACTGCGTCAGACTCCCCGGGTTGATGAAAGCTTGACCTCAAGCTTGTATTTTCTTCATAGTTTTTGTGGATAGAGGTAACATTAAACATGTTGGAGATATACCAATCTTCAGGTAATTTCACGCGGTAAACATTTGCTCCAAACATTTTTTTTCTTTGTAGAACTCTTTAAAACAATACAATTTCAGATCAAGCACCATTAAATCTTTGTATACCTCTTTCAAATTGAGTTTTCTACATTTATGTCTTGTTAGATCCTGAAAATAAACATAGAATGCCAAGAAATTTCCGTGCTTCCGTTGCATTGCTCTCAAACTAGAGTCGAATTGAAATTTTAACGGGTTGGATTTGGTTTCTTCATCTAGCAAGGGGTTCTCAAATTTCATGGTAAATACAAGAGTGTTGTTAAATACAAACCTTGCATTTTCTGGTTTTGAACTTGGTTGCAAAAATGGATCATTATAGTTGGACTTCAAGACCTCGTTGTTGGTTGAACACCAATGTTTTGTTTGCAACAAAAGATCATCTCTAACTCTAACCTCAATGGACAAACCATTTGCAAGATTACTCGATTACACTGACGAATTACCAACAAAGTTTTCATCAAATTTTGAAGAGTTCTCAAAGGATTCCATTTTTTGTCTCGAGTTTACCCTTCACGGTGTTGACATCGTCTTCATCATCGGACTTTTGACTTTCTTCAACCGTGACAAGCCTATCGAAAAGCTCATCCGACTGTTCTGGGTGCTCTTCCATTGGGGTGGTTGCCTTTTGGTCTGTGACCTGTTTGGAACATGTGCTTGGTGGGGTGTGGTGTTGGTGTCGAGCATTTTCATCACATGAGACCAATGATTTGTTGCCGTGGAAGGGGTGGATCTCTTCATCTAATCCATTGAAATTTTCTCCTTTTGAACCACAAGGCAAACGATTGAGGATTTTGGAATAGTTGTCTCTCTGTTGGAGGTGAGGAGAAGGAGAAAAAATATTAGTGGAGATATTGTATCGGTGTTGAGGAGAAATGTTGTTGTAGCTCGGTGGTGAGGAGAAATATTGGTGGTTGCTTTGATTGTTGGTGGGAGCAAGGCGTTCAATTAGATTAGTGAGGAATTGCATGGTGTCGGTATGATTTTGTTGCATACGGTCAATAATAGCAAGAAGGTTGGAATCGGCCATTGTAAGTAGAAGGGTTTGATGGGGTTTGTTTGCCAAACCAGGTTGGTGTTGAACTGGGTTGGTGTTGAACTAGCGATGTCGAACTGGCAGTGATGTAAATGGTTGTCGAACGGGGTGATTGACGGGGATACAACTTCACGCAAGTGCGAAGGTGATTGTCGAATCTCGCTCTGATACCAATTGACGCAAGGCGGTCCCGATACTGTCTTGCCCAATAAGCTCAAGTACTCGGTTTTATGGTATAGAGAAGAGTAAAAGGTAACACGAAGAACTCAAACACAACTTTTCTATTCAATATTCAACTCTCTACAACCATAACATATGTTTCCGTTTTTATAACCAAACATTACTTAACCCCTAAGAGAAAATATTAAGTGCTAATTAATTAAAAACCCAAAACCCAAAAAAAAGTAAATACGTTTATTGAACAAAACAGATTCCAAAGGAAATTATTAAATTGTTTAATTGCTTCAAGAATCCTAGAAGACCATCCATGTCTAGAAAACCATTCATGCCTAGAAGACCATCCATGCTATTAATTTCAAGTTGAATAAATTAAATCCTTGATTGGTTTGGATTTATTGTGGCCATCGTCCGTATCCAAGTCTGAATCGGTTGCGATCTCGGTACGCACTGCGTCAACTTCGGACTTAATTTTGTGAGGAACTATTTTGCACGTGTAATAATAAATCATTTCCGATAATATATATATATATATATGAGGAGGGATCGGATGACACCTCTTTTTGGTGACATCTCTTTTACCACATCCATTTTTTTCATTTTCAAAGTCTAAATCGTCGATCCAAACCGTTCAACATGATTATCTAAATAAAATGTACTTGTAGATCAAATTTTATATTTTTTTGAATTTTTTTACTATTTATTAAGATCGGTACAAAATTCAATGGTCTAAGTATGGCTGTTTTTTTGTAAAATACTTAATAAATAGTAAAAAAATTCAAAAAAATGTAAAATTTGATCTGCAAGTACATTTTATTGTGGAGATCATGTTGAACGGTTTGGATCGACGATTTGGACTTTGAAAATGAAAAAAATGGATGTGGTAACAAGAGATGTCACCAAAAAGAGGTGTCATCCGATCCCTCCTCATATATATATATATATATATATATATATATATATATATATATATATATATAAGATATCATATACTTTTGCATAATGTAAATTAAGCTTATAAATTTTATGAACAAAAACCTAAATATAAGTTAAAATAATATATGCATATTTAAATTTAATTTTTCAAAAGTATGCATTAAAAAATTAAAACTCTGCAAGCACTGAGCAACAATTAGAAGTAATTGTCAAAAATGTCAATTTTAAAGAAAATAAATTGAATGTTACAGGGACAAAATATGAATAAATTCTTTTTTTAATAATATTTTTGGCTATAATTAAGAACCAATTTTTAATCTAGTTAAGTAGTTAGTGACTAATAATAATAATGTTTTCTCTATTACAAACATTTAAAGTAAAAAAATTGAACCCCGTCATTTATCTTAAAAAAATGAAGGAAGGATTGGATGCGGTGAGGCTAGTAGCTATCACCGTGTAGCTAGCCAGCTTTCCGTATAGAGATAAGAGATGCTTCAAGATTCATGCATGCACATGTATCCTAATTAACCGTGTAGCTTCCGTATGAGCATTACATGAACTTGTATCCGACACTATTAAATACTAAAATACAACTGTTCATATAAAATATAACTTACATCCGGAGCCGTAGCTTTTATTATTATTAATTACCCTAAATTCCCCCTATATATCACGTCCATTGCGAAAGTTATAAGAAGCACACCTACCTTTCAGTAGTTAATAACATGTTACACCCTTTTCTTTTCACAAATTAATTACATTATTTATAAAGATATATAGCGTAGTTATTTGGTGCAGTAACAGAACCGTCTTGCAGGTAGGGGTGTAAACGGATCGGATATTATCCGATTTCATTTGAATCCAAAAAATTACTTAAATTATTCGTATTCGTATTCGTATTCGTATTCGAAAGTATCTCTATTCGTATCCGAAAAATTATAATATATAAAGATACGGTTTGATCTCTAACTATCTGTATAACTATCCATAACTATCTATATCCGTCCATTTACACCCCTAAACCACAACAAAAGTACTCTCTGTTCTTAAACTAATCTATTAAATTGCATATACATACTAATGAATTATTACTTGTGTTTTTTTTATACCAATGATTTATTACTTATATTTTTTGTCGCATAGTATTGATATATGGTTTTGGTGAGAAAGTAGAAATAAAATTAAGATGTTGTTGGTTTAGAAGAAGTTGAATTTGCATGATCGTTGATGCAACTCGTTCAATACTCTTTTATTTATTTTTATCCTATATGCTTAGAAAAATATTATCAAGTTTGGGTTGGTATATTCTGATAACAATATAACACTAATATTTTTCATAATAAATTTGTTGGTTTCAAAACATATATCATGTTACCAAAACAATAGTTACTAATCATGTCGACATGGTTAGTGACTATTGTTTTGGTAATATGATATATGTTTTGAGATTAACAAATTTATTATGAAAAATATTAGTTCCAATTAAGGTTCTAAATAGCGATTATCGCGTCATCACGGATAGGCTAAAAAAAAATGTTATTGCAAATAGTGTAGCTATAGCGAAAACTATCGTGAATAGCATTTTTTTTTTCATTTCAAAAATTATATTATGTATTTATACTAATTATCAACATTATCAACATTTTCAATATTGGAGAATTGGGGGTGACAATCAAATGACAACTAATCTAAGTCTATATTTTTTTTCAATCATGCAAATAAGAAAAAAAAATCTACAAGGTAACATTCTTTATTAGTTCATACTTCATAGTATTACATATTATAATAGATGAAGAGCAATTAATTTTATAAGTGAAACGAAGTCAGTATCTATTTGATTATTTTACATATTATAAAAATCGAAATCAACTTTCAATTGAAACAAAAGACAATAATTTACAAGTGAATACTACACAAAAAAACTAGTAAATGGAAGAATTAATATTTGAATATTTTTCGATATAGAAGGAGAGACTAAATTACAAATAGAAATAGAAGCACAGAGGCCCGTGTAAATTGCAAAAAAAAACTCATATAGCATAGCGGTCAACAATAGCGTGTAGTGGTAATAGCAGTCAGCTATTACACAGCTATAGCAGTCGTAACTGAATTAGTGCACTTTTATCCTATAACTTGACTTTTATGGTCTGAAAAAACTATAGCTAGCTATTTAAAACACTGGTTCTAATTTATGAATAAAAAAAAATTATATTTAGATGTTATTTTTGCTAGAATATACATTAGTAATTTATTTTTAATATCCGAATTATATTCATATCCATATTCGTATTCCTCTGATATGCAATCCTTATTCATATCCCTTTAGTATCCAAGACTATATATATTCAAATCCGTATCCAAAAAATTCTAATAGATAAGGATATGATTCATCCTATCCGATCGTATCCGACCGTTTACACTCTTACTTGCAGGTGAATTGTTGCTTTCCGTAATTTACTCCTAAAAGTTTTACTACTTGCACAAGTTTTATCATTAATTGATTCTATATATATATATTCACAAATCAATAGATTGTAAACCGATTGATTCATAAATATCATGTTTAATAGTTTGAACTATGAAAGGGACACCTTTGATATATTTATCTTCAGGAATCAAAACTCACATCGATCATGACACTCTTTAGACGAACCAATTGTACAATTCTCTTCCATGGAAATCAAGAAGATTATTTTACAAATCTACAAAAATTCAACCTAGTTGAAAGTCAATGCAAGCAACTAAGTCGATGTCCTTGTCATTGAATAATAGTTGGGGACAATTATGAAGTACTATCAAGAAAAAAGTTAATTACAATCCCCATTAAAGAAACCCCAAATACATTTCCATTGAAAACACCATAACCAAAGTTAAGGTGCAGCATCAATGCTCAAAAGAAAAAAAAAAACTTTGGATAATAATAAATTAGTTTATGCACCAACCGTAGATATATGAATATGATGATATCATCAACCCTCCCCTACCCCCAACAAAAAGATTAAAAAAAATCATAATTCTCCTTTCTATAAATATGCATAACACCTCCATTCTCCTCCGCTCATTCATACCTTGCAACAATTTAAAAAACAAAACACATCTTACTCCAAACACCCCTAAACAATGACGCCTAAACTAGAGAACATCATATCATCAGTTTACCTCCTGCTTTTTAACCTAATACAAAACCACTACCCCGAGCTCCTCTTAGCCCTTCTTTCCTTCTTCCTTCTCCGTCTCTTGTACCGCCGGGCCCAGTTACCACTCAACTTCCCTCTTGTCGGCGTACTACCACATGTCTTACTTCACTATGACGATTTACATGATTGGAGCACCGACATGCTTCGCCAGAAAGGGTACACATACATCTTGAAGGGCCCGCTAGGTACGCCTATCGATTTCCTCTTGACATGCGACCCTGCTAATGTGAGCCACGTGTTCACATCCCAGTTCGCAAACTACCCGAAAGGCAAGGAGTTTGCAGTTATATTTGAGGTGTTAGGAGATGGCATATTTAATGCCGACTCTGACTCATGGGCCTTCCAGAGAAGAAAGGCTCACGCGCTGATGACTGATACCAAATTTCGGAACTTTGCGTACCGGTCCACCAAGGACAAGTTAGAAAATTGCATGTTACCGCTGCTAGGAGATCTAGCCAAGTCAGGTCAGGTTGTGGACATGCAAGACGTGTTCTTAAGGCTAAGTTTTGACATAACCTCCATTTTCACATTCGGGTTCGACCCTGGTTGCCTTGCACTGGATTTCCCAACCGTACCGTTTGCTAAAGCTATGGATGAGGTAGAGGAAATACTCTTCTACCGTCATGTGGTGCCTTACCAGTATTTGCTACTCCAGGAGAAATATAATTTCGGGACACACAAAAGGATGCAGATGGCCTGGAATGTCATAGATCAAGTCATAGCCCAATATGTAGCGAAAAGGAAAGAGATAATAAGTTCTCGATCAGGTGAAGAAAGTGATCGCACCGCTGATTTGCTGAGTTCGTATTTAGATTGCCAAAATGAAGTCGGTAAAGAAGGAGAAGATTTTAACAAGTTTCTCCGGGACACCACATTTAATCTCATGGTGGCTGGTCGCGACACGACTAGCTCAGCGCTAACATGGTTCTTCTATCTCTTGCACAAAAACCCACATGTAGAGGAAAAGATTTTGCGAGAACTCAAGGCATGTGCACCAGCAAACCCTACTTTTCCAAGTGTAATTGAGATCAAGCAGCTGGTATACATGCATGCAGCGCTGTGCGAGTCGCTGAGGCTATATCCACCAGTACCTTTTGAGCACAAGGGAGCTATCAAGCCTGACATACTGCCAAGCGGCTTCCCAGTTAGCCGTAAAAGAAGAATCATGTTCTCTATATATGCCATGGGGAGAATGGAGGGTATATGGGGGATAGATTGCCTGGAATTCAGGCCCGAAAGGTGGCTATCTGAATCTGGTAAGATACGGCACGAGCCGAGCTACAAGTTCATGGCATTTAATTCTGGACCAAGAACTTGTTTGGGCAAGGATTTGGCATTTACACAAATGAAGGCGGTGGTCGCGGCCATTCTGACCCAGTACCACATCGAGGTGGTACCAGGGTTTGTGGCAAAACCTAAATTTTCTATAATACTTCACATGCAAGATGGTCTCAAGGTGCAAGTGAGACCGAGAGTATCACTTTGAGTAAGGCACTAAGTAATAATTAAGTTGGATAATAATTTCTGTTGGCGTTTCTGTGAAGGTTGGTTGTTGTTCTTTAATTCTCATGAGATAAAGAAAGAATGGCTTTAGGGTTTTTAATTTGTTGTTGGTGAAACATACGAAAAAAAGAAAAAGAAGTGTAATTATTACTCAAAACGAGTAAGCTATGTTTCTGTATTTGAGATATGTATAGATAAATCTAGATAAATATGGACAACAAAATTAATAGGTGTGCACAGTGGCGGATCCACATAGACTCAGGGGTAGGCACTTGCCTATCCCTGGATTTGAAAAAAAAATTTAATTCCAGTGTATTTTTTAGACTGTGCCTACCCCTGACTCAAAATCGTGCCCAACCCTGGCCCAAAAAATTTGCATTTTGTACTCTAGCTCATGAGATTAGATAGTAAAAAAAAAAATTTGCACTCTTATTAGTATTTTGTGCCTACCCCTGACCAAAATCCTGAATCCGCCCTTGGGTGTGCAGTGAAATTATAATTTTTTATTTGGTAGCAATAAAGATGAGCACAAATATCTCTGTTATTTATCTTTCACTGTCTTGGCTATAACAGTATGACCTATAAGTTCTGTTTTGATAAACCAAAAAAAAAACAGAGGATGCAATTGTTAAATACATATTACTACATTTTGACAGAGCAGTTTTGGCTTCATGCAACGCACAAACTCTATGCACAACTGTTTTAATTCTGTAGTCTGTGCGCTGCATGAAGCCAAAACTGCTCTGTTAAAATCTTTACCCGTCCAATCTAGTGTGTGAGTGGGTGTTTGAGTGTTTTGTGTGTAACGGACGGTGTTATACAGAACAACAAAATATTGCTTAGTTACAGTAGAATAGAGCCAAAGCATGCACCTTATATGATAAGCTCTAAGCCTCGAAGATGTATTAATTAAATAATAATCAAAGATAGGACATAATTAAAGCAGTTAATCCTACTTGCAACATACAATATCACATACAAGTACTTCAATTGCTAAAATCCAAATTCCAATACTATCTTTCACACACTTCAGAACATAGTGTAAAATCCTTTATTTCCAGGTGCACAAGTACTAATGATGTATCACTCACAAATAAAAAGGATATAATACATAGTCCTTCATTTAATTCCTTGATTTGGTCGCCTTGATGCATGTGTGCTACCTTTTAGTACTATTTTATTTTCATAACCTACTCCAGTGGTATCGGATATTTAATTTCAAATGTCTTTTTCCATCCAAGAAGATGCTTACACTTTCAAATCACATAGGCAGACACCTTTCAACTTATATTTCTTTGCAAACAAAACAACAAATGCAAGTTTGTCATACATAATTGGGATAGTACTTCAATGAAAGGACAAGTTGATATTTTCATCACATCAGAAATTGAATCATAAAACATACACCTACAACATCAGAATTCTTTCTCTATCAAGTTCCATGCTTTTATGTGCTCACTTTTTGTTTCTTGTGACAAGTTAAATTGTACAAGGAAGTTACCACTTTGGTTTAATTACCCGGCATTTGAGATTAAAGAAATTGTTTGTGATTGATTTTAGACAATCGGTTTGTACAGAAACAATCCAAGTTTTAACTTAGTACAATTCCAGTACTTGAATGATCATCTATGGGCAGTACCTTTGCACCATGATCGCCAGCAAGTCACCAAAGACCAAAATAAGCATACAGTAAGTTAACAAAATTAATCTTAAGACAATTCTAACCTCCAAATTCAAACAAAACACAGAAATGTACAGTCACAGTTGCAACTAGTTTTTCATTAAGCCTAGTGGTACAATAGATGGAGGTCACTTCTAGTACTGCTATTTGACACTTTCAAACAATCACTTGATGTAAGCATATTTTAAGCAAGAAGTTATCAACCAGTTGGTTGATCTGTTCCTCAACTTCAAACTGAAAGCTGCAATGTTTTCAGGATATACACGTAAAATAAGTGCCCTTTACCATAAATCTGAAGAAATCCTAATTCTACTTTGGAACTTTGCTGGTTCAGCAATCTCCAAGATACCAACATTTTGCTACTTGGAAAAACATCATCATATGCAGTAATGATGCACACTGAGATAGCACGTCCGTAGATCTATAAATTTCCAAAGCTAGCCTAATCAGCCCAAATTAAGCACTAATTAAGCTTTAGTTAACTAAATAATAATTGATTAATCCAATACTACATCACTCATCTTTTACATCAACTAAGAATCAAATTGGAACTCAATAATGCAATGAACAAATTAGGAAGCCCAAACAAGAAAAGCATGCCATCCCAGTAACACCTACCAATATATCACATCTTCAGTCAGCTTGGCCCAAATTAATTTGCACTTTTTTAGATATCCAGGCCCCTAAATAAAAGCAGCATGAACCAGACCCAGAGGACAGTAAAATACATTAAAAATGCACAAGAAAAACATGGCTAGTGCCAAAATCCCAGACTATAGACGACATGCCTGTGTTAAGGAAGTAGCAAAGAAAACACTTGAAAACTCAAATTCTGAAAAATGAAGAATAAACAGCAGAATGTGCTACAGAATTTATACTAGTGGCGACCTTCTATAAAAAATTCAAAAACAACTATATTTAGAAACAACAGCACAATTGACCCTCAGAAACCACCAGCAACAACCAATATTTAGAAACAAATGCAGAAAGAAAAAAATTATAGTAGCAGTAAAAAGTTTGAACAAAAAGAGAACTAGCTGGATACGACACACTCGCTATTAAAGAATAGAATATAATAAAGTTTAAGCTTCATGGACATACAGTAACCCTAAAGTTCTGATTTAGGATTATAACAAGCTTTATCTCAATTCCCGTAGAAATAAAAAATTTAAGCATAGTGTGCTGTTCTTTTGAGAAAAGAGACATCCAAATTTATCTAACAAATAAGCTCCAAGTTTTAATTTTATTCAATGAACCCCCAAAAGTCTCAAAATTAGACCAAGTAAACATACCATAAAGTACCCTGAAAAAAGCTTCACTCGTCTAGTTGGTTTAGCTCGGCCTTGAGTTGTTCCATTTTAAGCCCCATTGACCTCATAACTGCACCTTTCTCTTCATCTGTCAACTTTTCCAGAAGCTTCTGTAACAGATCTAAAACCTCCTTTACCGCATTTTTTGCACACTCAGCCTCCTCATTGAAGTAGACTGTTTCTTTAGAATCCATTGCTGCCTCAATCTCCTCTCTGGCCTCCGCAAACTTTATGTTTATCTCGTCAATCTTCAAACATGAATAAAAAGAAATTGTCGACCTCTTTAATAACTTTTCATTTCTTAAAAGTTATGTTTAGTTAATTTATGACAAAACTAAGTTAACTGTGGTTTTCTTACAAGTACAAGCTAAAACTTGAATTGATAAGACCAACTATGGGCTGATAACATCTCTGTACAAGCCCAGCTCTGAACTGAGACTGGTACAATAATTCATAAAATCAGGTGCTTTGTTAATTAAACAAGATTATGTTGAGGTAACTTTTGTGCATGAGGATTCAAGTATCAGGGTTTGGAGTTGTACCTGGCAGATCTGTATTAAATACTAATTATACCACTCTGTCTATACTGAAGTATACCACACACAATTAACTAATGGAAACTATGGACAAGTTCCACTGAAACCTTTGGAAACCCAGAGCTAACTTTTACTATTACCAGTACCAGAGCAACATTCAAATCAGAGATAACACCTGGTTTGCCCAAGTAAAGGTCCAAATACATTGACTGTCAATACATATCCTTGGGATTAACCACATTAAGCCTGATAAACTAAGTTTAGCCGCAACAGTTACTTACCAGACAAATCATATCATACTATAAATTAACTGAACCCAAGAGAACGGAGGAGAAGAGCAACATTGAACTCACCTCCTTGCTGTAATCAAAGGGGGGCCCGCCATTGGAGCTGAAAAGCCGTCCCTGAATCTCGTCCACTGGGGACCGGGAACGACTTTGCATGTGCGGAAGTTCGTCGAACAGGTGGTGAGCATAGCCCGAAAGGGCGTTAAATGCACGTGGCAGAGCGGCTTGTTTCGAAGCCGATCTGGAAATGGAGAACCGGAGCAGCGCGCGAGCGTTTCGAAACATGATAACCGTAGCTTCTCTTTTACCAGAAGTAGGAATGATTCTTCTCTTTTTTTCGAGAAAGTGGGAACCGAGAAGTGAACCCGCTAGCGCTGAGAGAGAAGGGGAACGGGGTTTGTGTCTTGATAGATTTCGGGCTTTGGGTTTTAGTCATTGGGCTAAAGACTTTAGGATTCGGTCTTTGGGCTTTTTCTTTGGGCCATTAGAAAATTGAACTTGTGCCTTTTCGTGATATTTCTTAAAAGGTACATCTCCACAAATTTAATAACCACAAAAGCTCATCCGGCACTGGAGATGTCTAACAGTAATTACAGTGATTAGAGCCACTTAGGTTTGTTGTGATAAAAAGGTTTCATGAATAGAAGTCATTTTGATGCAAGAAAGAACTAACATATATAATAGCCAACATAAACTAGTTTCTCACCTATCAATCAATATGCCCAAATTCAAGTTCTATATGAAGAATCAGAGAAAAAATCTTTGTCAAGCCGGTCACGAGAATCAGTTTTGGCTGTACGTATGCAATCTTCAAGGAAACCTCTTTGCGGGAACTCGTCAGGTACGAGACTTTTATATATCTGAAGCTGCTCATCTGCTTCTTTCTTTTTATCCAGAAGGCTATATACTATCCCCTGTTGATAGAAAAGCATGATAAAATGAGATTAACACCTAATTTATTTTAATTAACATTTATGGCTAGTATCTGTTTTAGTATGCAAGAGCTCCGGTTTAGTGCTCTTATGTACCAAAAGCACAGTGCACGCCATTTCATGTTCATGCTTAATTAACAACATCAAACATGAAAACAACTTGAATTAATTGGAAATTATTTATTAATGAATCATAGTATTTTGTAACAGAGTTAGTGAAATTGACAATTTTTCCTTTTCTTTTTACATGTAATATTTTGTAAGAAAAGAACAGTAGAGAGGAAGGAGGGGCTACCTTACAAAGGTATGGTCTAAAATCTTTTAGATCCTCGTTGGTCATATCTTCAAATTTCTTCAAGGCACCATCCAAATCACCCTTGCGAAGCATACAACAAAAGGAAAATGAAAATATGAAAAAATTCAAAAATGAGGACTAATATAACATTCTTACTTATATAACAACAATCAAACTAACTTGATATAACCTATACCTTGACAATGTGCATCATTGCAATTAAAATTTTGATATTGCGTTCTTCAGTGACTCTATTCTCACGACACGCTAATTCTAAGGCTTCATTTAGCATTTGAATAGAAGCTGGGCCTTCGTGATTTTTGTGCATTACCATCGCTAACCCCTGAAATGAAAGCTCTCAATTTACCATATAGCATTCGAGGATCTTTCAAACTGTTATAGAGAATTTGTACTGAATAGTAAATAAGCCAGGAGAGATTACGACCTGACTGTCCTGGTACAAAGCGAGATTATCCCGACAAAATGCCTGTTTTTATTTATTACTTAGATTTTGGACCTCTTAAGGCACA
Source organism: Carex parvula (assembly GCA_025461045.1). Classification (NCBI taxonomy): domain Eukaryota; kingdom Viridiplantae; phylum Streptophyta; class Magnoliopsida; order Poales; family Cyperaceae; genus Carex; species Carex parvula. The sequence goes on from JAJGRW010000259.1 coordinate 624,196, forward strand.
ACTAGCCTTGTATCAATAAGGCAATTATGGTCACAAAATGCAAGAGCAAAGAAATTTTGACTTAACCAGTACCAGTCTCATATGAGTTTTAACTTGTAATGAACCTGACCATACAAGTATAGTATCAGTAACAAAAACCAAATGCAATTGCCATTCAATTAACACCACATGAAAGCTAACATTTTTTCACAACTGTTTCAAAAATTAAAACTAACATGGAGGGCTTTAGTGAAAAGCGGTGTCTCATCCAAGATTTCCCTGTAAACCTTTTTAGCCTTACTCAGCTTCCCCATTCTTTCATATGCTACCGCCTCTAGTAATCGCCAATCCACATCTCCTGGCTCGAGAATTTCCTAACATAACCCACACTATTAGTCTCAAAATTGGCAAAATACATGTGACTACGAGATGAATAGGTCCGGATGATGTTGACATGCTCATCTTTCTAGTACTAGTCTGGTCTAGAGTGTAGTCATGCATATGGGTACTTTACCAGATCCAGATTGGTACTGTACAAAAGTCGAAGCACAGTAAGTAAAAAGTTTACCAAAACAGTTAGATTTCTTTTAGGTACCAGTAAATATATACCAGTACTTGACCTGGACTGTAACTTACCAAGATAGTTTCTCACATAATATAACACTAACAGTGCCTAATTTAGGGGCCTTGGCTAGAAAATAGTCATAAAGTTACAGTACTATTTCATTTCCTGATCTGACTGGTACACTACCCGTATCTGGTACAGAAAGTGCAAATCAATACCAATCTTTTGATGTACTCTAGTGCCTCCTCCATCTTTCCCTTTCTCAATTTCCCATACAAAACAATTTTTAGAGCCCCCACATCCATTGGGTTCTTGTCCAAAAACCTCTCATACATATCCAACACCTCATCGTACTTCTTATTCTTCTTTTTATTTTTCTTTTCATTTTCTTCTTTCTCTTTTCGGGTGTTTGATTTTTCCTCTAGTGGTGAAGAAATGTTGCTACTCTGAGGGGTAACTGTCGCCAATACGGGTTTGAGATGGAATTGACCCAAAAAGAGGAATGACCCGACAAGAAACAATGCTGAGCTCTTGGCTATGGATTGGAGGAAAAACTGTGGGGTTTTGGTGCATGCGATTTTGTGAAGATTGGAGTTGAACTGATGTCGAATTGAGACTCTCAGAAGAGCGGGTTGGTTGCTTCTGGGAGGGAGGATCCTGGAAAGATTCGGGGACTTGGGTTTAGGGAAATGGTGGAGAGAGAAAGAGAGGGTAGGAGAGAAGAGGCTCGCCATGGCTGCAGAGCTCAGTGCTTAGTTCGCTCAATTCATATCACCTAAGGTAACATAATATTTCTGGTTAGATCCCACCGTCCGATCAGACTCTGCACGATTAAAGGAGCCGGTGCATTCCTCCTCGGATCTAAACAGAAATATTCTGTTACAACAGAGGGCTATCAAAAGGCACTTTCTCAATGTAATTCTGAAGAAATGCACTTTCTCATACAAGTTTCAAAAATGTTTGTAAATGTAATTCTGAAGAAAATTGACATCCAAAGTACTCCCTCAGCTTTTCTGTAAACACAAATAATTTTAAAAGAACAGAAAACAAATAATTTTTTTTGTTTAACTAGTCTTTTTACATTTTAATCCAGCCCACAAATCTGTTTTATTTAAATATCAATTCTCGATTAAGAAAACTTTCAAATAAAAATGTTGAATTCAAAGATCAAGTTCACATGTCAAAACAATAGCCCAATTATTATATAAATTCATTTATTAGTTTCTAGCCAAAATCCATAAGTCCAGCTCAAACTATAATTACTTTTCTATTTAGATATTGACTCAAAGAAACTGTGTACAATTTTCACTTTTAACACGACAATTTTCGGTTGCACAACTTTCTTTTGTTCATAGATATTAGCACAATGTTCAGCGTAATAGGATTACGCACTCTATGCTGGGTTCACATTCTAAACTTTGATTTCGTTTTAGTAAAATCAACAGGATAGATAAAACCAAAATAAAGGCCTTCACCATATTAGGAAGCCATTGCACAATTTGAATACATGACCTAACTTTTACACCCAAAAATACAAATGGATAACCAGACAAAATAAAGGCAATGAAGCCTCATAAGTTAACAACAGAACAATTAAAAGCTTATCTAACTTCTCTTAGTTACTACTCTGTTGGCACCACAAGCTTATCCATTGCAGTAAAGTAGGAGTTGTAACTTCACATAGAAAAACAGATTAACTTTGCTAGCTTGCTCCCAATATTCACAGTTTATGATTGTAATACATATAAAAAGATTAGTAGCCTGATTGTGTGCGCCTTCCAGAGCTACTGCGACCCCTGAAACCAACCACACTGAGTTTGGCACCGCTTCTCTTACCACCACCATCAGCTTTTCTACTCTCGAAGGTTGTTCTAAACTTGGAATCCTTTGGAGGCCTAAGACTTGCATACTTATCATCTTTTGGAGGCCTACCATTAGTAGACTTGGAATCTTTTGGAGGCCTCGAACTTGCATACTTGGAATCTTTCGGAGGCCTGGAACTTGCATACTTGGAATCTTTCGGAGGCCTGGAACTTGCATACTTGGAATCTTTCAGAGGCCTAGGGCTTGCATACTTGGAATCTTTTGGAGTTCTAGGACTTGCATACTTGGAATCACCCTTAGTAGATTTAGGAGATGCCTTATTAAACTTTTTAATCACAACCTTGTTCGGATTTTTGGCCATGGTCCTAGTCCCAGTAACAGATTTGCCCTTTTGGATAGTGGTATTGACTTTCGTGAGCTTTGGATTCCTTCCTCGTGTGGTGATTTTTCTTGTGGAAGGGGATGCTGGTGCTGCTTTTCTGACAGTATTGACATTCAATGCTTCCAAACTCTCGTTCTTCTTTATGGCGTCCTCAATTCGAGTGGCTAGAGGAACATCTTTCTTTGCCACAAGGCTTGTTATTTTTCCTGAATTCCAAAATTGGAAACATGAAGCACATAAGCACCAAAGAGTCGCATCAAGTCATACCAACAAAAGAAAAAACTAGTAACATAAATTGCAAGGAAGCAGCATAAAAAAGGTTGTTAGGATATATGCAAATGTTACCTTTGGCACCCATACGGGCTGTTCTTCCAGTTCTATGTAGGTAATCAATCTACAGAGGAAATTTATAAGGAAAAAAAAGAAAAAATAGATGCTTAGGTGCGTATCAAACTACATGAAATTGAAAATAAATCAAACATATAGACTTACTAAAACTGTACTGCAGCACCAGAATGGTAACACTATACTAGACACAAATGGCAAATTCCAACAGGCAACTGGGATCAGACTTCTCTATTACTAGCCAACTCCTTTTTTTTTTTTTTTTTTCAGTTTTATGTTATTCTTTTTACGTGCTTCATACAAATTCATCGGAGTAATAAACAAATACTGTATAATAGTTAATTCATGATACTGGAAAGATAATAGAAAATGATAGCAGTGAAGAAAACAGAAGAATACAACAGGAGATGCAAAGAAATGTACATACAGAGTTCAAAGGGAAGTCGAACATGATAACATGGTCAACATCTAGGTCAAGACCTCTAGCTGCTAGATCAGTGCAAACCAATGTGGGACAGTCTCCATCTTCGCTTTTGAATTTCTTCAAATTCTCAACTCTGCCACAATATCCCAATTCAAGTGATCACATTGTATTTTTGTTAACAGTTATGAGAATAAAAATGAGCGCCCCCCCCCCCCCCACACACACACACAAAAAGAGAGTAAGAAACCATTTTTTCCTCGTTTATTTCTGGGATCTTGGGGGTACATAAATTAACAAAGTACCGTACCAAGTATCCTCTACAAAATGAAAGTTATGCTATGTATCCCTCCCGTACCCAGTTTCAAAAGATGCCAAAGAAAACCATCCTATGCAGACCGGCATACTTTAAAAACAATGCAGGCTATACATAATATTTGATGTTTTCTAAGAGAAAACATGAAATTGTTCCTTCTTTCTCCCCGAGCAAACTTTAACAGTTTCAGGTTGCACAGCGACTTGTGCTTAGCAATGTCATATTGAAACTTGTTTTTTTTTTCTCTGGGTTCTGCTACCTGATGGTAGCAATTAAATCTATGGAACATATTCTGGATATGGAAAGTATTCAAAAGTTGTCATTTTACGGGATCCTTAGCATAATCAAATATATGTTATATTAAACTTATGAAGAAGTATACAAATGATTTTCACAGTTTATAGGTTCAGAAGACCAAGAACATAACAGACATGCTTTCTGTAAAAAAAAAAAAAACAGAGAGAGAAATTCAAATCAAAGTAGTTGAGCATTCAAAACCTTTCGTCAGCCGGCACCTCGCCATGGTAATTTACAGTTGAAATTTGATTTTCACTGAGATAGTGGTCTACAGCACGGCTTGAATTTAACGTATTACAGAACACCATGACACGGTTTCCCTTGGACAAGCTCGGTTCAAGAACCTGCACACAATCATGGAAGTTACAATTACATATCTGAAAAAATCACTATGCCTCATAAAACTATTAAGATAAAAAAGAGAAGTTTGAAAACAAGCCCCTAGATTATCAATATTTTAGATAAAAAAAAACAATTTTTAACTCAGAAAGGGCCTTATTATTTGGAAATTTCTCAAACAATGTTAGTAGTTTAGTACCCCACTAACGATATGGTTCCATTTTTTGAAAAAAAGGGTACTTTATCCAATATAACAAAAGAGGGCCTTTGGAGATAAAATATCAAAGAGAAATTACCTGAAGAAGTGCTTCAAGCTTGTTTTCGGACCCAGCAACCTTGATGAAATCATGCCTTGCGGAAGCCACCTTTTTCTGAAATGTGGAGGTTCGCAGATGCACAATTCCTTGAAATTCCTCATCTATCAGTTTTTGTACGGCCTATAATATTTGAAAAGGCAATAACTTCTAATTAAAAATACTGTAAAAGTGAGAAACAGAAAATATGCCCCTCTAAACATGGTATTCATCATCTATATCTCCACCACCTAACATCTTCATAGAAATAGGATAACATTCTTCTTCACCCTTATATATGTGTTGAGATTAGCAGTGAAACACCTATATGTTGCACACTTCTTTATTTTTGTGGAGATAGAAATGAAATTAGCCCCAAGGAATGATAGAGTAATTACCATATGATTGGATTTACAAACAAAATTACCAGATAGTAAAACCTCACCACTGAGAAAACAAAATATTACTGTTTGGAAATTACAGATTTGATAGAAGCAGTATCTAGGAGACAATCACCTCTGTCATGGTGGCGGTGACGAGAACAGTCTGAAACCCTTTATCACCATATTTTGAAGCTCTAGTCCTTAACGGGGCCAGAAATTTTCGAATATCAGGACCAAAACCTTGATCAAACATTGTATCTGCCTCATCCAAAACCTACAGATGATAACAAATTAAAGAAACTGAAAAAAAAAAAACAATCAAATAATATAAAACAGAGGGCAATTATGCACCTTAGTAGTGTACAAGTGAGAATTGTCTCTGGCTGACTAGCACAGTTAAGGATTAAAATGCAGTAAGATAGGGTTAAGTTGAATTTAGTTATTTGTGGGTTTGTTCTCGTTTGGGGCACTCAGCAGTTCAGTACTACAAATGCAACAGAAATTACACATACAATTACATATCTGGTATGAAAGAAGCACATACCACATATTTAATATCCCCATAAACGATGTTTCCATCCTTAATATGTTGGAGAATACGACCAGGGGTCCCCACAACCATGTCAACTGGGGCATTCAACGAGTCCTCCTGAGGCTTCAAGCGTACCCCACCACTCACCATTGTAGACCTAAACCTTGCATGATGACTTATAGACTTTGACACCCGATACACCTAAAAAAAGGATCCATTTACAATGAAACAGCTCAAGCTACAAGCTTTTTAATATATTTTATTTCCGAGTGAATTACATATGGTCATTTAAAATTTCTTTTCTAAGGTTGCCATGGACCAAATTTATTTAAAGGGATAACATAGTCTAAATAAACCTTGGCATTTATTATTCTGTTTACATGTCAGCTAGAGGGACCATAATAATAAACCTATGTTGCAAGGATACAGAGTACAGGTATTATATCCGATACGATGCAGAAATCGCAATTTGGAAATTTTAAAAAATCTAGAATACCGTAAGGTTATATACTTAACATCTTCCTATCTTTAATTTACAAAGCTGGATTCGCTGCATGGCGTGTCTGATACACAATGTACGTGTATCATGCATGGATCCATGTCGGATACATGTCCAATACGAACATTGGACAGGGTGGCTACTTTAACATATCAGGGTAGCATAGTAATAAACCAAAATCAAAGAAACAAGAAGCGTAAATTTAAGGAGCATTGATATATTCCATTCATTATACAAAAACTAATCATGGGAACACCTGCTCAGAGAGTTCCCGGGTGGGGCAGAGCACCACAGCCCGGGGTCGCCTCGGCTTCATCAATACACCAGATAAGGCTTCGTCTCTCCGCATGAGCTGCCATTCAACAACACCCAATTTATTGATTAGTAAATAGCATTAAGAAGATGCGTGTAAACCAAGAGATTAAGCAAAATTCATCCGTACTGCACAAAATAGAGAAATAATATATACCTCGTACCTTACCTGCCTAGAACCCTAATGATTCAATTTCACCCTTAAAAACACAACTACAAATAAAAAAAAAGAAAGATATAAAAGATAACTTATCAAATCAAATTTCAGGTGGGCAGTAGCTGATTTCATAATAATTTCAACCACATCTATTAATTCTTATATAGGCTTAACTTCCAATCTTTAAAATTATTCCTTGCAACATTACAGCTTTTAGAACTTGACTCTTTTCAAATTCTAACTTGAGGTAAAAAGATGACACACTGATTTAAGCATTCCATTGTAAACACCAGGAAGGAAAACAATGATATTCGTACACTTATCAACACAATCAAACCTGAACAAGAGGTAGCATATACGCAAGGGTTTTGCCTGACCCAGTATGAGATCCCATGACAATACTCTGTCCTTGAAGCACAGCCGGTATACCCATGCACTGAATCTCAGTCGGTTTTTCAATTCGCATTTCTTCCAAAGCCTCCATTAGCTCCTTTTCCAACCCCAACTCCTCAAATGTTGACGGAATTTTCACACTCTTCTCCCCCTCCTTTCCTTTCTTCTTCCTCTTTGCCTCGGCGTCCACATTCTGAATGTTAGTTGTACTAACAGAATCCTTTAAATGGCGTAGCCTGAGGCGATCTAGGAGAAGAGCGTGACGCGACGGCGGTGGGGAAACCTCAGTAGCGGGAGGAGAGGCGATGGCCGCGAGACAGAGAGTGCGGCGGTAGAAAAACCCTAGAGAAACCCTCGGTGTGGCGCGAGGATTGAGGGAGGAGAATAAAGAGCGAGAAAGGAAAGTAGAAGAGGAGAGTGACAGTAGGGTTCTTCCAGTCCCACCTGCCATGGGTGCGGGTTTTGAGTTTGTGCGGTGTGTCTACTCTATTTTGTTCCGCGCGAGGATTGAGAGTGGAAATGGATAACAAAGGAGGAAGAAGGCATTCACATCCTCTCCATTACCTCAAAAGGTCACTGCTCACTGGATCCTTCCCTTTCTTTTCTGAAAATGAGCCCGTGGACCGCTCACCGCTGGGCCTGGGATCGGATATTTATCAAAATCGTTCAATGTGCGTTATGCATAGTACCATAGCCTCACTCATAAATACATATAAATATTATAAGATTTAATTAGTGAGCTATTTAGTAATTGGATACGTCATTATATATATATATATATATATATATATATATATATATATATAGAGAGATAGGCTAATGTCATAACGTTATAACTTCGGCCGAAGTTATAACGAGTCGTTTTTGCAATTTCAAAATCCAAACAACCGATCCGAACCGTTCAACTTTTTCTAAATATTGAAATGGGCTTGGAGACTAAATTTTACATTTTTTGGAATTTTTTTACTATATATTAAGCCACTTTGAAAATCGCAGATCTACTGTGAATAGTAAAAAATAGTAAAATTTTCTGGACCACCGGATCAGAATTTTCAAAGTGGCTTAATAAATAGTAAAAAAATTCCAAAAAAATGTAAAATTTAGTCTCCAAGCACATTTCAATATTTAGAAAAAGTTGAACGGTTCGGATTGGTTGTTTGGATTTTGAAATTGCAAAAACGACTCGTTATAACTTCGGCCGAAGTTATAACGTTATGACATTAGCCTATCTCTCTCTCTCTCTCTCTATATATATATATAGTTATATATAGTTATATTAATATAGATTTGAAGTTGTTGCATGTATATATTTTTAGGATTTTTTTTAAAATAGAATTCCTTTAAATTGTTTCAAGGGAACAAGCCTCTGCCGGGGTGAATTTCGAAAACTAGCCTCCACCGATCCTACGGACCGGTGTAGCAAGAAAAACACAACCCACACCGATCCTAGGGATCGGTGGAGCCCGTTTTGCACTAGCCACACCATATTATACGGAAGACCACACGAAAAACCCTGCACCGATCCTGTGAATCGGTGGAGCTTCAAAAATGCCTCCACCGGTCCTGTGGATCGATGTAGGTAGGTTTAGGGTTTAAACCAGCCAGCCGCACCATTCTTCTCCTCTCTTCTTCTCTTCCCAGCCTCCATTCTTCTCTCTTCTTTCTTCTTTCTTTCATTATTTCGTTTTTCTCAAATTCTTAGAGGAGTTGCCATATGAACAGATCGCCACCACCATTGTACTCAGCATCATCTTCTGATTATTATTGTGAGTTTTTTTTTACTCATCTGTTTATATTTAGTGTTGTAAAATTGAAAAATATTTGGAGTTAATTTGGTGTTTGAATTTTGTTCAGCAAAATGTCACTGCTATTGATCAATGTGTATTATGGTGGTAACCTCCAAAGCACTTCAACAGGTGTTGGTTATGACATAGGGGCTGTATTTACCTTTACCGTATCTGATTATACCAGTTTTGCTATTATAAGACGGCAAATATACGTTGGACTTGAATTGCTTCCAAGTCGAGTCAAATTAACAATCAGGGTACGTATGAACACAGCACAACCCGGATTGTACCATTTCTCACTATTTCGGATAGAAAATGAGGAAACTTGGGATGTCATTAAACAAACTGCAGCTCAAGTGGCTGGATTTAAGGTTATAGAATTGGTAGCTGAGGCACACCAGGGTAGAAACCAAATCAGTTATGATCCGTGTCCAGATAGTTTGCCTGGAGGTAGTAACACACCGTCGGTTCAGACTGGCTTTCATCCTGACTCGGGCAGTGTACCTGTACCCACCTACACACCTCCGGTTCAGGCTGGTGATGACCCTTGTGAGCAATCAGATCAAGACACAGAATCTGATACAAGTTCTTTTGATGATGACGATTCGGCTGAATCATGGGACGCAGATATGGACGAATATGAGGCTGAAATGAACGCCCGAGAAATATTGAAGGATTGGCACGAGTCGATCCCATTCCTCAATCGAGGACTTAAGCATCCATGTTCATCATTCAACGATGAATTGCCAATGCCATACAAGGATCGTGCATTTTTTGCGAACCCCCCCAGGTTAAATGAAAAATTTGCTGAAGGTCAAATGTTTGAATCCAAAGCCAAACTAAAATCAGAACTTGCTGATTTTCACCTACCCCGAAACACAGAGTTAGTCGTGCTAAACAGCAACAAAACTAAGTATAGAGTTAAATGTAAATCTTCTAAATGCCAATGGAAATTGTATGCAATTGTAGTACCAATAGGTGCATGGACAATTTCCACTAACCCGTTTATCCACACATGTTTTGGAAGTGTTGAAAGGTTGGATAGTCATCAAATGACTGCCAGAGTAATTGCTGATATTATTAAACCGGCTTTGAAAGATGATATGGAGTTTAAGCATTAAAGCGGTCAAGCATATGGTTAAAGCTAAATTTGGGTTAGTAGTGCCCTCGTATAACAAGTTGTGCAGAGGTAGGGAACTTGCAATTGCTGACTTGTTTGAGAGCTGGGAGAAGTCTTACGAGATGCTGCCATCGTTGTTGGGTGCCATCAAAGCATCTAATCCAGGTACACAGTATCTACTAGAACATGAACCATCAGACAAGTTTAATATCAATATTTTCAACCGGGTTGCATGGGCATATGGGCCATGCATTGAAGCATGGCCTCATCTTCGACCCGTTATCAGTGTTGATGCCGGGTTCTTATCCGGAAGATACAAGGGTAAACTTTTTATGGCTTGTGCTTACGATGCAGAGCAACAACTCTTGCCACTTGTATTTGCAATTTGTGAAAAAGAGTCTATAGAAAATTGGGGTTGGTTTATGAATTGGTTGCGTATCAATGTTGTCGGGCCAGGAAGAATATGCGTTATCTCGGACCAGCACCTTGGTATACGAGGGGTGTTTGAGGCTCCTAATCTGGGATGGTGTGAGGAAAACGGTGAAGCTGTCCACCGACTGTGTTCACAGCATATTTGTGAAAATATTTTGAAAAAATACCCTCAAAAGTGGATCAAAAAGGTATTCAAGAAATATGTTCAGAAGAAAAAAATATGGAGATTTGAAGAGGTGATGGAAATGATTAAGTAAAGAGATGCAGACGTATATGACTACATTATGAAATTTGGTAAACAGCTCCGCAACTCTGATGCAGAGCCTTTGTCTCTGCATAAGTGGGCACAAGTGCATGATGGATTCCTCAATCGATGGGGTATATGACAAGTAATGGCTCTGAGGTACTAAACAGTGTATTTAGGATTGCCAGGCAACTACCTGTGTGTGCAATTGTTGAGAAGACTTTTTATAAGTGTGTCGACTGGTTTGTAAATATGCGGGAGGCTGCGATTGGATGGGAGGCAACGGGATTGGATTTTTCAATGCACATTACACTGCTTTTACATCGTCGTAATGAGAAAACAATGAAACATGATGTAAGACCGATGTATTATGGCCATAACAACTATGAGGTTATTGATAAAAATGGAATTCTCGAGACAGTAAGTCAATAATTCGATAAATCTAATTATTTACTTTCACGTAATACATTTGATGTAAATATGATTTTTTTAATTGAAGGGTGTTCAGGGCGAAATGAAGTACGATGTTACCTTCCCTGCAGAAGGAATGCCTATATGTGTGTGTCGGAGACCTCAATTAACAGGAATCCCATATAACCATGTTCTGGCAGCTTGTTTCTTTAGGAGGCTAAATCCTAACGACTATGTTAGCCCATATTTCAGCTTACAAAATTATATAAACACTTGGTCTGGTCGTTTCAATGGATATGGAAATAAACAGAATTGGCCATTGGTTGATGGCCCCATTATAAGGCCAGATCCGGATAAGGAAAAAATAAATAAGGGTAGGAGAAAACACAAGCGAAGAATAATGACTATGGACAAAATGGAGGCCCCTGCCACGAGGCGGAATGCTCGACAACATAATCAAGAGTTAACTACAGCAAGACATTCGGGTATAACAATTTAAAAATTCAAAATACAATTCGTTTGTCATTTTATTTGAACTAAGTTGTACTCATTTTGTAATAGGTGCATCGACTCGATAAACTCGTAGGATTTAGGGATTTCTAAGTTTACAAATTATATTTTATCATGTTATGACATGCATTAATGTATCTTATTTAGACATTTTTATTGTATTCTAAGAATTTATGTTGACATTTTTATATGCATGTCATTTTTATTGTATTCTAAGAATTTATGTTGTATTCTAAGAATTTATGTTGTATTCTAAGAATTTCTATTGTATTCTAAGAATTTATGTTGATATTTTTATTGTATTCTAAGAATTTATCTTTGACATTTTTATTGTATTCTAATAATTTAATCAAGAAATTATGCTTCAGTGGTACATACATGAATTTCAAATATGATTCAAATAAGCATAATTTAAACAACACATTTAGCCATGCTACAAAAATTCAAATAAACATAATTTAAAGGATAATTAAAGTTAGTCCAATTAAAGTTACAATAGTCCATTTAACATTACAGATAACATACATATAATAATGGATCCAATCTAACATTAACCTTATATTAATGGATCCAATCTAATTACACTTCAGGTACCTCTGCAAAAAAAAAAAATTAAAATGTATCATGCATTAATCAATAAATAATGGATCCAATCAAAAAATTAAAAGGTATCATGCTTAACAGAGGCACTTACTCAGTCGAAACAAGTTAACGCTTTCGTCGGCGCGCACGCGGTGGTCCAAGGGCATCAGTCCCGGGAGTGTACGGCTGAGTAGGCTGCCTTGTACGGACTCCAAGAGGTGGACCTGAAGTGGATGGAGCATAATCTGCTGTAAGATTTCCCGAATCTGCAGTGGATGGTCCCATCATACTAAAGTCTCCCGCTAGTTCATCGAGCATGAACTGAGATATAGATCCATGCTCTGTGCCGCTCATGAAGTTGTCCCACGTCGGGGGAGGCTCTGGAGTTGTAGGGCGACGATAATGCTGATCAGGGAAATCATCATCCAAATTGATCATGTCCAAGTCCATAGGGATCCCAGCACTGTCGAGTATGCCTCGGAAGATGTGGATCTGATCAATATCCTCCATAATGTCACGAGCATTGATATGTCTATATTTCATCTATTATTTCGTCTTATTTCCAGACCAGACCTTATGATTTTGACCACTAAATTGCATAGTTTATATTGAAAATCGATAGAATATGGTACTGCTGCTGTTTTGTGGTTGAATTGCAGGAAATAGGCGAAAAACAGGCAAAATGGCAGAGTTCTGACTTCCCCCACGCGACCCGCGTCCCGCCTGACGCGGGTCGCATCACAGCCAGACGCGATCTCAGACGCGACCCTCACAGCTCGCATCCTTGCCACCTGACGCGGGTCGCATGGAAACTCATGCGGGTTGCGTCGAGTTAACTGAGCCAGGCCCAATTGAGGCCCACGAAGGAAACTATTTATACAGCAGGTCTGGCAACAGAGAGAGACATCCATTAATCCACGATTTTCACCAGATCCGATCAGGGAGCGAAAGGCTTGGCGCCTGAAGCGATTTGAAGAGGAAAGGAGCTGATCTGGAGCTGAAGAGGAGTCGATTTGGAGAAGGAGACTCAATCTGAAGCTTCAATCCTCTTCCCTCCTCCTTCTCTCACCATGATTTGCTTTCTTTCTCTCTCTCTTGTTTTGATTTATCTGATGTCTGAGTAGATACTGTAGTTTCGAGGATTTGGATTTGTAGTTTGATACTTTGTTTGATGATGCATATGGATTGATTCTTATTGTTATTTCGTGTTTCTTTGATTCTTGTATTATCTGAGATTGCTTGATCTGAATTGTTTGATTCTTGATTGCTTACTGTTGAATGCCTTAGGCATTTCTTCTTGTACCAAAGGCTTGATGCTTCTTGCAATTAGGTTAAGTACTTGAGGTAGGTCTGAGAACCGAAAGGTGAGGTCAATTAGTAGCCGAAAGGTGAAAGTTTCCACTTGCTCTTGCTCAGCTTGTGGATACCTTTAGTAAACAGAATTGAGAACTTAGGTTTAGATCAAACAGCTTGATTAAACCTGAGAAGGTGAAATTGCAATTCCAAACCAGGTCTGCTAAGCCAACACACGAAAGTTGAGGTTCAGTGACACTAGGTACGGTCAATCTAGCCTTACACGACTTAAACAACAAGTTTCTGACATGTGCAGACTCAGCTCAGGGACCATGCGGGTCGCGTGACTTAGCACGCGGGTCGCATCACGAGGGTCGCAAGCCACAGCTTGCGGGTCGCGTGCCTGGTTCAGAGCGCTTAAGGCCAAGCGGGTCGCATGCGAAAGCATGCGGGTCGCGTCACAAGGGTCGCATGCGAGAGCATGCGGGTCGCGTGGCAGGTCCTGAGCAGCAAAGTTGAAGATGAAATCTGAAACCCTTGAAACACCCTTTTATACCATAGTACAAAATACAAACATTTAGTTGATTCTTTTCTGTTAATTCATTGTTCATACATTCATACTTGTTCATACATTCTTTCATTTCAATTGATTTGTTCATACACCTTAGAAATAGTCAAACACCCCAAACATTCAACTTCTAGTACCTAACTAGGATTAGTTAAGATTCAGAAAATAGTCCGTCCCTGAGGATCGACACCCGTTCTAACTACAAAGACAGGGTTGTGCACTTGCAACCTTCGTCCAAGAGTTGAATAGGGTTTAAACTCCACAACTTAGGCTGTGGTGAAACTCTGTACCTCTCATCTGGGAGCGAACAAGCATTCTCGAGTATCATCTTGCCATATGCCATTTGTCCCGGGGTCTTCACCATGTCTATTGCCTGCATAGTGAATTCTATCTCTCGAGAAATCTGCATAATACATTTCTAACTGTGACATATTGCACATTAATATTGAAAAATCTAGTTTGATTGAAAAAAAAAATAATGTACGAACCACACGAGAATGCCTATGATCATGAGGAACGTATGCCAGTGTTGCAACATCTCCTGTCCGCGGGGGAGCCTGACGTCGTAGAGCTTTCGAATTGTTATCTGATAGATACACTGATCTCATACCACGCGCGTTGAACCAATGCATGTACATATGATGCCTACTCATGTCATATGGTCTCCGCTCTCCAACTAATACTGCAGGCTTCTCGATGTACTCACTAAGAGTAATCGCCCAACAACCATCCTTTGTTGAATTGCCATCGTGATACCACGTCTTTCATAAATAACTGACCTCATCCCATGGTAGAAGAGGAGGAGGCGGGACCTCTTGGTACTTACCAAACTGGCGCATGACCCTATCCGCATGCTGAAACTCCATCATCGAAAAATGGATCACGTAACCGCATCTCATCCAATACCTCTTTTGTCGTCGGACATGTCGAGGTAACTGATCATAGTAATCAACGTATGGTCGCCAGTTAATTGTCTCATCAGCTAGTCTATCGAAGTTATCTCTATACGTGGCTGTACCACCTGTAAAAAAAATATAAATTTTAAAAAACAATTATAAATCTATCGAAGTTATCTCGAATTATAAATCTTTTTACCTAAGTGAGGGTTCTCTGGCCACAAATGTCAAGTGGTCACTTCACACCGAAAGCATTCCTCGTATCCTCATCGGCACCACCGAAGGGAGGTGGCTCTGATCGGGGTATAGGCCGACCAACAGTAAATCGAGTCCATGACCAAATCTGTAACAACAACATCGGACCCGCTATCGTGTCTGCCCCCGCGTGGCAAGCACGTGACAACTCTTGGTAGAGATGTGCAAGTACAGCACCTCCCCAATTGTATTCTCGTGGAGTCTCTAGATCATTGATGAATTGCAAGTACATCGCAGGGACTCCATCCGCACTTGAATCTGGAAACATAACCGACCCGAATAAATCCATACAAAAACCTCGAGTGTACCGTGTAACTATCTCATCATTGTGCCAATCTTCTAAGGGTAAACTAAATTGTGCCCGCAACCATTTTAGTTTAAGTGCATAAGCAGAGACGGACAATCGTTCTTTCGGTGTGTTAGGATTATAAATCCTATATTTATATGGCATTGTCTGATGGAGGTGATTGTAAAAAATAGCCGGATCAGCCCCTAGATCAAACTCTAAGTATGGGTCCCAATCAGTATCGCTGGTGCCAGTAATCGTGTCACCTGCAAATTAAAAGAATTATACAATTAACAATTTATTTTTTATAAATAGTTAATTAAATTAACCGATAAACAACTTTTGATTATTAATTACCCTTAATCGATAAGCCCCATAGACATGCAACATCTTCCAACGTCATTGTCACCTCACCGACAGGTAGATGAAATGTATTGGTCTCCGGCCTTCACCTCTCAACCAGAGCAGTAATCAAATGCGGATCAATCTTGCAATCATTAAGGTGAGCAATTTGATACAACCCTAACCTCTTCATAGCACCGTCCATCCGACTGTTGTAAGCAATACTAGTCTGATGTGAATTTACCTGCAATGAAGAGGTAGGCTGCCAAAAAGAATTAAAACATTATAAACCCTTCAAATACTTCATATAATATTTATTTGCAACAAATAATTAATAAATATAATCAAAATTACCATATCACAAACTTCCCATGCCCTGTGGTTCTGTGGTGCTAATTTCAACAACTCTGGATAATCCGGATTGTCCATTGACTCTGTTAGAAAATTTGATAAACAAATATTTTTGCAACTGATGAGAGTCATCACACATAAATATATAAACAAATATTTTTCCAAGCATATGGCTACAATAATGAAAATTGAACTATATGTAAACAACATATCATCTAATTTTGATTTTAATAATAAACTTCATGAACACTTAATTACACAAATTTATACTACATATTACTAATTTTACACATTTATAATTTTATCTAATTTTAAACTTCATGAGAGTCATCACACATTTATCTAATTTTACAAAAATTATAATACATATTACTGAAAAGTTACATTATACTACATGAACACTTAATTACATAAAATTATACTACATATATACTAAATTACACTAAATTAACATCAAATAAACTCTAAATTAACACTACATTAGCACTACATTACACTAAATTAACATCAAATGAACTCTAAATTACACTACATTACCACTAAATTACTAAATATACTCCAAATCAACACTAAATTACACCAAATACTAATTTAACACTACATTTCACAAATACAATCTAAATATATTAAACAAACTAAATTAAATTAGTTATTCATTTTAATTCGGCTAAAATAAAAAATTATAAAATGAGGGATATTTACCTTGTCAAAATCGTAGATCTGAAGAGTTTCTAACTCTCTTAGACGATCCAGAAATTTTAAAACAATTGGATGGAGAAATGATTGAGTAAATTGAGAGGATAAAAGAAAAAGAAAAAAAAAAGAGTTTGGAGAGGAAAGACGAAGAAGGAGAGGAACGGGAGAGACAGAGATGGAGCTCTCGGGTAGAAAATTTGGAGATCAAGCCTCCACCGATCCTAGGGATCGGTGGAGGTATAATGAGGAATTTTCTGTGGCGAATGTATCGGCTGGTACAAAACAGGCTCCACCGGTCCCTAGGACCGGTGTAGATTAGGTTTTTTTTGCTCCACCGGTCCCTAGGATCGGTGGAGGCTAGTTTTCGAAATTCAACCCCGCAGAGGCTTGTTCCGTTAAATAATTTTAAAGTAATTCTATTTAAAAAAAAAATCTATTTTTAGGCTGTGCCTATTATGTATTAATTGTTCCTTGTTTTTAAATTGATACCTGCTAATTGCGTAACAAATTATATATTCATTTTAGAGTGAGGCTATGGTGCTATGCATAGCACGGATGGCTAGTGTACTACAGCTCAATATGGTATTTTTTAAAATCCTAACGATCCGAACCGTTCAATGTGATAACCATATGAATATACTTGCAAACTAAATTTTATATTTTTTCAAATTTTTTTACTATTTTTTTAGATAGGTAGAATTTTGATGGTCCAGAATTTTCAGAAAACACTGATTTTTCTACCTATCTAAAAAAATAGTAAAAAAATTCAAAAAAATATAAAATTTAGTTTGCAAGTACATATTCATATGGATATCACATTGAACGGTTCGGATCGACCATTAGAATTTTAAAAAGCACCATATTGAGCCGTAGTACACTAGCCATTAGTGCTATTCATAGCACCATAGCCTCACTCTTCATTTTATTATTGTAGAATGTATACCTCAGCAACTGAAATACCAGGATATATATATATAAGAGGTAATCAGAAACAAGTTAGGATAAACACATTTTAAAGCACAATGTCCTGTCCATCTATATATATATTATGCCAAAACAATGTTTGTTTTCCACTATGAACAATTTTATTAATTTAATCCTAATTAAGCTAATCAAGTAATAACCTCGTTATCCTTCATTATGCCCTTCATAAAAGGAAAACAGCTTACTCTTCCCGTCTTGCAATCACTTTTCTATTTTTTTTTCCTATTAAGGCATTCAAATATGTTGATGGCAATTTTTTCCAATGTAAAGGGACACCCAAGTAAGTAATTAATGGGCAAATTAGCAATTTTTAACCCCAATTTATTAGCCAAATTAATCACTTCCTGTTTAGAAATATTAAGAGGAATAATTTTACTCTTATTAAAATTAATTTTTAGACATGACAGGTCTTCAAATCCTGTTAAAATCCATTTCAAGGCTTCTACTATCCTATCCTTTGCAAAATGCAAATTTAAAAGAGTGAGCCTATGGTGCTATGCATAGCACGGATGGGGTCCATGCTATGGCTCAAAATTTGACTTTTTAAAATCCTAACGGTCGATCCAACCGTTCAATGTGATAACCATATGAATATGTACTTGCAAACTACATTTTATATTTTTTCGAATTTTTTTACTATTTTTTTAGATAGGTAGAAAAATCAGTGTTTTCTGAAAATTCTGGACCATCAAAATTCTACCTATCTAAAAAAATAGTAAAAAAATTCGAAAAAATATAAAATTTAGTTTGCAAGTACATATTCATATGGTTATCACATTGAACGGTTGGATCGACCGTTAGAATTTTAAAAAATCAAATTTTGAGCCGTAGCACGGACCCCATCCGTGCTATGCATAGCACCATAGCCTCACTCAATTTAAAATATTACCAAAGTTTTGAAAATCACCATGCCCCTGTATATACCCCGAAATTTTTATTTATAACATTTCTAAAAAAAAAAAACCAAATAACCATCATTTGGTGGGATTTCTAATTTCATCACGGCCGCACTTTACCAGTGCGGACCCATTTCAGGGAGGCCGCAGAATGCCGGTGCGGACCCAGGGCCGCAGAATGCCGGTGTGGACCCAGGGTCGCACAATGCCGGTGCGGACCTTGTTATTTATTTTTTTTTTTATCAGAAATGTAAAGTTTGATTAGAATTTTGTTTTGGAAGTTTGATTAGGATTAGAAGTTGTTTAATTATTTGTGTTTCAAATGTCTTTTAATCTGAAATTTTTGTTCATTTGTTTGATCAAATGTAAAGAAACATTACAATAGAACAATGAGCCATATAAAGAAGCATACAATAGAACAATACTAATGTTATCGTACATTACAAATACGTCTAATAAACCAAAATAAACAACATTTTTACGAATACAATTAAAAATAGATAAATATCCCATCCATTGATAGACTCTCAACCTGCAAATGTATGAAATAGTGACTGTTAAATCTGATTGTTCCAATATTTTATTAGAAGTTGAAATTGATTAGTAAAAAAATAAACTACCTCGTGCACCTCGAGCAGCTCTGTTTTGTCTTTCCTGTGTATCTCGGCCGGCTTGGTGTCCTCTTCTCCTATTATTTAGAACGTCCATCCACACCAGAATTCGGTTGTGCCGTCTTCTACTCAAAGAAACATTTTTGTCCTCTGGAACAAGGACAGGGCCATCGTGTTCAGGCCATTTCGACTGATTTTCATACACATGTCATTCATCCCTCCATGTGTAGATCAGTGTCTGGATGTGGTAGTAGTGACTTATAAAGATGCTAGGGTTGATGCCTCGGAGATGACACACCGACAGAACATGAGAACACGATATTTTGTCCAATTGAGGCTTCTGGCACGTGCAAGTTACCGTGTGATCATCCCTGATTATCACCGTGTATTTGAAATTGGCCTTGGTAAACTGGCCAGAATCATCAGGTATGAAAGCGTGAACTCTCTCTTGTGTGGAGGTTACCTCGAACTCGTTGTAGTTGCCAAACCCCCCAAGCGTCTTCATTTTATCGGACCTCTCGAACCGTTTGTTAATCAGCTACGAAAAATTAAAAAATAATGAAGAACTCAGATTTTTTTAACGAAGTTCATAAAAAATTATGAAGAAAAAATTATAAATAAAAATACCTGATGCACACGACACGAAAACTGTTGACCTTGACTGGCTTCAAATTCCGCTTTGGCTCTTCTTTACGCAAACCATGTGAAATATTTGTAAAATGTGTCTTTAATTATTGCTGCCACCGGTAACTTACGAGATGACCTGAAGACATTATTTAGCGACTTAGACCCGTTTGTAGTCATAATTCTCCAACAGTAACCACCGTCCAGTGCTTGGAATATCTTCCATGGTTTCGGGCACTTGTTCTCATCTTGATCCAAATATTTACCCACACCGTTCAGCCAATTGAGGGCAATGTCACATATATTCCCCATTGCTTGCATTCTTTGCTTGTATCTCCTCATCTTCCTCTTAGCCACACATATCCTAAAATACCGAATTGTCGCATCACTGCAACCGTTCTTCTTCATGTTCTCGGCTATGTGAGTAGCACAAAGGCAGTGAACACATTGATCCTCATCCTCATCGTTCCACCCCAGATCATCTTGTCTGAACACCTTCTTGATACCCTTTCCCCTATCAGTGATGACACACATGAATCTGGAGCGAATTACATTGCAGCTCAACCATTGCATGAACCACGCACAATCTTTGAAACTCTCAGATTCTACCAGTGAAAAAGCCAGCGGGAGGAGCTAGTTTAATGCATCGTACCCGGTTGCAATCAATAATTTGTCTATGGTAAAACAGTCAAATTAATTTCGTGAGAGACAAAATCAACTAAATTAAATAAAGTTAAAACAATCAAATTAGTTACCTTTGTACTGGCCTGACAGGAAACATGCATCAACGGTGATGACCGGTCTGATATGTTGAAAAGCAGCTATGCACGGTCCAAATGCCCAAGCTGCCCTATGGAAATACTTGTATGGTCCAGGTTTACCGGTGGGAAATAAGGTCACCTCAAACATTGTTTCTGTCAAGAAAAAAAAATAAGTTCAATTGTTGATTAACAATCAAATGACGTAAAGAAGGAATGAACAATATGAAGAAAATATTAGTTTCATGCAAGAGCAAATTTCAAAAATTTAACTCAAATAAACCAACATAGATCTACTTATTTGACTAACGATGAACCGTATTTAGCATTTTAACTTGTTTAATCTTTATACCTCAAATCTTGGTCTCTAAACCAAGAAGTAGTGACTTGAGATGTAGGGTTGTTGCCTCCTTGTCGAGCCTCCACTTCTCCAAGTCGGCCTCGAAATGACACCCGCTTCGAACGCACGAAGCCTCTACGAGTATCCACCCGAGATTAAACGAAACTCTTGTTTTTCCCTTGCTATAGGTAATCAACCAAGAATCTAACTTAACCTTAACTTCTACCTCTTCAATCAACTATTAATTTTAGTGTAGAAGTTGTGCTCAACACATGAGCAAAAATGGTGGAGACAAAATTGCAAAAACTCTTCCCTTTTTCACATTTTCTTGCAAAAACGTTTTTCCATTTTTCTTACAAGAGAAGGAAGAAGGGAGAGATTAGAATGGTGGCTAGGGTTTGGAAAAAGGTGGGGTATTTATAATATTAATTTATGGTATGTTTTAATCATCTCAACCACAATGGATGGCTAGATTTAAACATGACAAAAGTAACTTTTACTTTTGCCATCCAATGGAGCTCTCCATTAGATGTACTTTTATCCCACTTTATTCCAAACCCACTTCATCAAATGGACTTCTCCATTTAATGTTAAATTGGGCTTGGGCCAATTTCTATTTATGCCATTTTTGTTTTTGCCATTTATGCCAACTTTTGGCCCACCCGACAATTGTTACGGTTAATTGTATTTGCTCAATTTTGTTGAAAAATAAATTTGTATACCATGTCCAACATGTAATAAATTTATTCTAAGATCAAGTTAGTCATCTCCATGACACTTTTATTTGTTTCGTTTTTCTCTCTTGGGTGTGACCTCGTAGGATCTATATCGTGTTGACAATAGAATCAAAACTTCTTTTAATTCTATAAATTATAAGCGGCACCTAGCAATATGCATTATAATTACTCAACAGATAAAGATGATATGAACCAATCAACATCACGATCCTAAAGCAATATTTAATTGCTTGTGTCAATTCACGTGTCACATGATATCGGGAATAAATCCAAGGCAGGAGAGTGTCATCCTTGCAAATTTATTCTTTTCTTGATTCCAAGTAATTCAGTAAATAATGATCAAACTCATTGATCATAATTGCATGCATACTTTATTACTCCATCAAGGGGCCCGAAGATATCATCACTCACATATGAAATATGAGGGACACTGGTATTCTTGATAAATATCTTTTCCTCCGCACAAGACACACATATTGAGATATTATCTGTATAGCTGCCAGTTACGGTCAGCGTTGGACAACACCTACAGATACATGTATCTCATGTAGGAAAAATAATCATCTCATACCAAAGAATTCAAGACACAAATGAAACATTAATGACATTAATACAATCCATGTTATGTTTCATTCTTGGGTCATGTCCAATCCCCTGATCTCCATCAGGTATTTATGTGATTAAATTGGTAGCTCCTTACCATATGATCCGTAGAACATGATCATCATTTAATCCACATACTAATCTCGTACTGGTAAATAGTGTTCCCTTTTAATTACCAAGATTAGAGACATTCAGAGTATTCGTTATATTATTATTATAGAGTTCTACATTTCAAGTCCTCAACTCGAAAAATCTATAATATAATTAAATACTCAAGGAACAAAATGATTCTTTCATTTCATGAACAAAACATAGAATACATCCATAAATAGTTGGCTTCTAGATCATAACACTAACACAATATAGTACCTGGGTTGCTTCTTTTGATTGCCTCCAACAATGGAACTATAAGAGCGTATGACCCATCCCAACTACCAAATTGACGGGCAATTGCCAACTCACGGCCACGCCACAATTTGTTGTACGCCGGTATCTGACCGTTGTACCTTTCAGCAACAGCAATCATGACAGCTTGAATACTCAAATCAGCATCGTTCCTCGTGTGAGCCGATATACACTCGGCAACCATACTAGCCGACAACTGGGCGTGATCTGTTCTTGTCGCATCCGTGTGACATGAATGTTTTGTTGGGCACTTGGAGACATGCCATTGTGTTCCATCACCGGTGTCCTTGGCGAGTATGTACCAGCCACAGTAACTGTTCTTGCACTTGAACCTAATTCTTGTGGTGTCACTGTGCGTATTTCTTATCTCTTTGTTGCAAAGTATGTGAAACCTGGCAATTGCGCTCTTCATTTGCTCTTTTGAGTCATATGTTTGTCTCTCAGATAATTCATTCTCATACTCTGCCCTCCTTCCAAACAAATCCGAATTTACTTCCATAAACCCTGATGTGTCATTGAAAGTCGAAATCGGGTGCTAAAACCCACGATCCATTATCCAAAACCCGTGATCCATCCCGAAAGTCCACTCTCGTCCAAGCACAGGCCCGGTATATTCCTCGTCACTATGATTGCTCATACCCTCAGGATTAATATCACCCTAATTTTCCTCTGCCTTTAGTAATTTCGGATAAACTGTTTCATCGGTTTCATCCGGATCACAAGATTGACCCCAATGAGCGGTCCGACTAGATAAAGGCTGGTTAGTCTGGGGTGGGGCCCACCGGGAGGGCCGACTACTGGAGGGTCGGTCCCTCTGAACTGAGGCCCGACTACTGGACGGTTGGTCAATTTGGACAGGGGACGGACTAGAGCCGGATGAGTTACCCCGACTACGACCCTGGATTAACCTCATAACTGGGTTGGAACGTCGGGCTCTGGTAACCTCCACATATAGGTCAATTATCTTGTCTGCATCTCCAGAAAAACTCATGGTTTGGTTGTACAATACCTGCCAGACTCTCTCATTTTGAATTGGAAATAGTTGGAACTAGGTTTGTGATGAACTAGTCGGCATGCTAATTTTGGCATCAATTTTAAGGTCATACTGACCCTGATCCAATCCCAAATTCTGACATATACTTGATTTAATTTCCACATAATCAGTACCCGGCAATACCGAAATCACAGTAACAGGTCCGATACTATAGTAAACTCCATTATGACCTGTTCAAACATCCCCACCAGTATAGATGGATACCATAAGAGCCATTTTCAATCCAATATAGAAGAAACCTAAAATTAAAAATTAACTCAATTAATTATTCTAAATTAATTATTAAAAAAAATAAAAATAAAAAATTTAAAAGAAGAGAGAAAAAACTTACAGATCAGAGATCTAATCCAGAAGAGAGAATGTGTGAGAGTGTAGAATGAAATTTCGCTGTAATTTTGGGGCTATAGAGAACAGGGTCCGCACCGACATTCTGCAGCCCAGCTGAAATGGGTCCGCAGAATGCCGATGCGGCCGTGGTAGAAATCTAATTGCCCAGAAACGGTGGTTATTTAGTTTTTTTTTTTTTTTTTTGAGAAATGTTATAAATAAAAATTTCGGGTATATACCCAGCTACCTGTGCCTTTTTTTTTTTTAATTCTGTTGAACACATATGCTACTATGTCAAATAGAAAAGGCAGAGAGGATCTCCGTCATCGGCCTCCTTTTACATTAATTTGAAAACATTCTAGCGTACTCTTGTATACTCTAGAGTATTTTAGACTAATATAGAATAATCTAGTAAGCTCTCCATAATATATTGGTGCTGCAACTTTCAACATTTGCGTTTCTAAACAAGTTTTTAATTTTTAATGAGATTGTTTTGTTTTCTTCAGGCTTTAGATGATCTACGAAATGTATACTCTTCGTTCGTTCCTCAAGTTGTCCCAATAGAGGAGATGACTGCTGTTCTCTCGGTAGAGAACAAGGCTATGGATATTACTAAAGGTGCTTGGGTTCGAATGAGGCGGCGAGATTATGAAGGAGACCTTGCTCAGGTTCAAGCGGTTAGCTCTCTCTCTCTCTCTTTCTCGCTCCTCAAAACTTTTATATGGGAAATCATGATGGTGTTAAAATTATGTCGCCCTTGGTGAACATTCATGATCCTCATTAGTTATTGCAAGTATAGTGCCCCTTCAGTGCATATTTAATTTTTAATTTGATAGGCACATTCTGTACTTTAATCTTCTGTCAATAATTTCAGAGAAATCATGAGCAGCTCATGAAAAAGAAGGCTAGCTGTTGTACCTCCACCAAGATTGTTCAACAAAGAGGAAGTCAGGTATTCTCATAATTTCCTTGATAGTTAAAAAATTGCAGCGTTAGGAAAAGATCGACGACCCAGGTACCATTGTCTTTGTTCTATTCTACTTTACCAAGTTATACTTGTTTGTCAACATGATTAATTGATATTAGGAATAAGTACAAGAATAACCTCAGAGTGTGCAAGAAATGGAACATAAATTTAGGCGAGGGTTTTGTCCAACTCGAAGGGCCATCACTTCCGCAATTGATGTTCAAGGATGCATGGTTTTTTATACAATTAAGACGGTGTCAATGAAATCAATTAGCACCAACTACATACGTCCAGCCATCCTTTGCAGAACTGGAGATGTTCAAGGGGCGGCGTCGTGATGCATGTGGGGACATTGCCAATTTGTCTACTACGTGTAGAAATTAAGAAGGGTCATTTCATGAAAGGAGATGCTGTAATTGTCGTCCGTGGTGACCTAGAAAACCTCGAGGGCTGGGTTCATAATGTGGAAGGCTAGGATCCACTGTCCACATCAGACCGAAAACAAGACTTCCGGTAATAATCGATCTTCATATTTTTTCTTTCTGTTTTTGCACTTGAAATGATCATTTCTCTTTTGGTTCATGCTTCTGAGATGTAAACTTTTAGTCTAATGCATCAGGGAAATGAGAAATTTAAAAATGAAATACTGACAGCGGATTCATATGTCAGACTCCTACTACACTACTAAAGGCCATACGGTTACGGCTCCATCACCCTACGCTCCATCTCGTTTATGTCATCTTCGCACTCCTCAGCAATTAATAAATTCCACCCGACCCATCCTTTGCTTAGGGGAATGATCTCTGCTGTTATTCTTTGTTCTCGAAGTTGAAACAGTCGATCCAAACTGCTCAACATCATATTCATATTAAAATATACTTAGAAGACCAAATTTTATATTTTTGAAACATGTTTACTACTTTTTTAGATAGTTACAAAAATAGTGATTTTGTACCTATTCAAAAAAGTAGTAATTTTTTTTTTCAAAAAAAATATAAAATTTGGTCTTTAAGCATATTTTAATATGGATATCTTGTTGAGCGGTTTCGGATTGACTGTTTGAATTTTGAAAATGGAGATAGAGACGCGGGGTATAGTTGGGGAACAAAACCAATAGTGCATTTTATGTATTGCAATTTAGTGCATTAATTATAGTGAAACTCATCATGTTTATTTGATTCTTTTGTACGTTACACAAATAGTTATAAACATTTGTCAATAGAATTTGTACACCACATGGGCCCCGCACCCATAGGCCGTCTATTGTTTATTAAGAGAATCTACATTGATTTTCATATTTAGGGATGCAATTAAATCTAATTAACGTGACAATTTTGTTTCAGTTTTTGATATGCATGAGATGATGAGAACTTGATAAATAGCAAGTATAGATTATTTTAATGATTTGCTTTTAAAATACTATGTTGGTAAAAATATCGAGTCTCACTCGTTCATTATTTCAATATTTAATTTGTGAAATGTATGAAAAAAAAATCAGCTTCTAGGCACTAAAATAATTATAATTAATCACACAATTGAAGTGCTTTAATTTGAAATTGACTTTTAAGTTAATTTTAATTATCTTTAATTTAATTTCATTATAGTTTCATCAATATATATATATGGTCTAATTACAGTAGAAAATATATCAAATATATTAAGTTAATATATATCAAATATTTTGTGTCCGCTTGTCTGGACACGGTTGTACCTAATTTATTTTCGAGTATGTACGATCTTTGGCACATCATTTTTTTCCTTGAGTAAAATTGTTTGTGTGGGTTGGCATAAGTTGTTTTACTGTGGACTAGTATCGTGTCCATACATTGCAACAGAAATATATTATAATAGAATAAAAAATATATCACACAAAATTATATATTTTCTGAAAAAAAAATAGACAAAATGACAAATAATATTTCTTAAATAACATCTACACTTAAATGACATCTACACGTAAATAATATTCTTTAAATGACATATTAAATGATATATATATTATTTATATTTTTAACATATTTTCATAATAAAAAAATCTCAAACAAAAAACATATTAAATGACAAATAACATTCCTTAAATGATAAAAAAATAGAAAGAAATGAAAACAAGACCAATCAATTCAAAAATTCCTTAAATGATATTAGAAAAATAGAAAGAAATCATGACCAATAAAAAAAAAATACAATTTGTATGTGGATAGTACGTGTCTAAATAAATTTAGACTTCTACATGTAAACAAACATAAAAAAGATGTAGGCTCAAAATATTTAATAGGAGGACTGATATTCAATTTGAAATTTCATTTTTTAATCAAAACCATTAGCAGATTAGGACATCTACATGCTTAATATAATAATAGAGAGAGATAGAGATAGAGGATTCCTACAAATACAAATTCAAACAAAAAAAATGGGCGGGGCCCGCTCTGGCTAAAATCGGCCCATGGAGACGGTTTGCCTTAATTGATATCTTATGTTGAGTAAAACTAGGGTGTTTCTAAGTGCACCAAGTTCTTTTGTGAACTCAACTCTAAAACTTGATTTCAAATGACGAATCCAAACTATTGGATCCTCCTACTTTACGAGTGATGCATCTATATGGGAAATTTAAAAGTTTCGAATTAATTTAGTATAAAATTAAGTGGTCAAAATTAGAAGGTTTATAAATTAGATTTAATGCATTCATTTTTTTTGGACGCTTTTGACCACTTGACTCTATACAAAATTAATTTAAAATTTTAAAAGTTATGCATGTAGATGCATCAGTTGTAAGGTAGAAGGATTTCATCGTTTTAGAGTTGACTTCACAAAGGAACTTGGTGAAGTTAAGAACACCCTAGTTCTACTCTCTTATGTGTTGCCATATATATTATACTAAATATCATATTTAGTTAATACTCTGTGCGTCACACTAATAGTTAATTATAAACATTAATTTGTCAATAGAATTTAACAATTTATACAACACATGGACCTGCATCCCCAGGCAGTCTATCATTTACTTAAAAGAGTATCTACATTAGTTTCCTACTTGTAGTGCAAATTTAAGGTGACAATATTTTTTCTTTTCTTTACTTAAGAGTATCTATTTTACACTATGATCGGAAGGAAGGTACGTGGCATGTAAACTTCAAACTGTTTTACACTCCAATATTAAATATAAATTGAGCAAAATTTATATGTATTATAAAAGTGGGATGCAAATTAATTATCCATGAAATAATTGAAAAGGTGAAAAAATGGCTTAAATTCAAAATGTGAAGCGGATCGAGGAAGAGATGGGCCGGATCACGACGCATTGGGCCGATTGGAAGAGATGGAATTAAATCTGGTATCGTTGACTGGTGGGGCAGCGATTGTCAGGTTTAATGGTGTCCAGCGCAGGACATCTCCAGGATTTTTCTAAGGCAACTGGAGGAGAAGGGAACGAAAGAACTGGAGAAGACCACAAATACGAAAGAAAAACAATAGAAAGCTCAATAATTACAATTTTCTGTTATGAATATTAATTAAATTAAATTATTATTAATCTATAATGTTTGGTCTATAAATTATAGGTATGTATGGGCTCGCAACCTAGAACTCAATCAAGATCCTAAAGATCACTCATCTCCTTAGTTAAATTTCTCTCCCATTTGATAAGCAAATGTCAGACAGCACGACCAGCAAGAAGATCAAGCTCGTGAGCAGCGATGGAAGGTTGTTCGAGTTACCGGAGACAGTGGCGAAGCAATCTAAATGGATCGGCCGCAAGATAGAAGTGTT
This sequence comes from Carex parvula, assembly GCA_025461045.1. Taxonomy (NCBI): domain Eukaryota; kingdom Viridiplantae; phylum Streptophyta; class Magnoliopsida; order Poales; family Cyperaceae; genus Carex; species Carex parvula. Next base: position 653,077 of record JAJGRW010000259.1, read on the forward strand.
CGGCACCGAAAATGTCATCCTGCTGCCAAATGTCACTGGTCCTATCCTTGAAATGGTGATTGAGTTTTGCACCAAGCACGTGGAAGCAGCAGAGCGACTGAGGAAGTGGGAGCAGCAATTTCTTTCAGAAAAGCACACGAACATGATATTTGAGCTTTGCAAGGCTGCCGAGTATCTGGACATCAAGGAGCTGGAGGTTGCGGCAGACAAAAATGCCTGTGATAGGATGATTGCCACAGGAGACAAGACAGAGGAGGAGCTTGGAGTAACCTGGAAAGACAAATTATCTCCTGACGAGAAAGAGGAAGAGGAGTAAGCTAGAGAAGATGCGCCAACAGAAAGTTTTTTTTTACTGAAGAAAATAGTTAATTCTCTTGCTTTGATTTGGTTCAAGATTGTGTCTTTTAGTTTTTTTTTTTTTTTGAGTCCATTTTCAAGATTGTTTCCTTTTGTTGGGTCAAAGTTAATTAGTCTGATTCTACATGTATCATATATATGATGTGGCAAAAAGGTACAAGGAATTTAGTTCGAACCTTTTTTTTTTTATTTAAGTTTTCTTTTCTTTTTTAATCCTGGATTCAAGATTGAGTTGTTATATGTTATAACCCATAAATTTAAATCTAATTAATTAGACTAATAATCAAAATTTTCGACTAATTAAAACTTTAGTTAATTAATTAATTAAAGTGAAGGTTAAGTAATTAAATTGATGGTGTAGCTTTATAAAATCGATTATTAAATTAATTGGTAATTTTTACAAGTCTTAGTTTTAAATTTAAAACTAAACAAATTGGAAATGAATTAATTAAATAAAATAATTAAAACTATATGGTTATGTTGTTAATCCAACGAACAAATCGCAAACTGTTGCAAATTGGATTATACTAATTTGTATACCAAATCAATTTAAGATTTATGAATTGTTTTTGTAAACGCGATTTTCCCTAATTAAGAATACCAGTATTAATAACTAGAATAAGTAAATTAGTTAACGAATTAGCAAATTTAATTATAAGATTTGTCGGGAAACGATAAAAAATCTCGTATCAATTTTTAAACGCAAATTTTATCAAATGGCTTGATCAAATATAATTGGTTCTTAGCACATCCTAAAATATGAATTTCTTTTATTGAAAGATCTGGACCGTTCGATATTAATCTCAGCACGACTCTCAAAGGGGACCATTTTAAAAACCCCTCGTCTTCTTTCTCTCTTTCACTCCCTCTGCCTTTGGCCCCCCCCCTCTTTCCTGAACTCTAGCCTCCTCTCCTTTTTCCTCCGCGGCTCGCCCTCTCTCTTTCCTCTCTGCACACATACCCCACAGGGTTTCCCCTCTTTGGTTTCCGCTGCCTTCCTGGAGAAGGAAGGTGAGGCGATTCTTGGTGTGTTAGTCGTTCCCGCTCTCGGGCTGTCCCGTCTCTTGTCAGAGGACCATGCCTCCTCTACGACTTAGGCTCTACGATTGTCAGAGGGCTCTGACAACTTGACTCTTACGCGACCCTTTCTCTCTCTCGGTTATAAGAACCGCCCTTCTTTCGTTTTTGGTTGTTGGTTGTTTATTTGCTCTCATGTGTTGAGATTTTCGCCTTTCTTCCTCTATTTTTCTGTTTTCCTCTGTGATTTGCAATCATTCGAAACCCTAAAAGGGTTGTCCGTTGATCTAAGCTTGCCGGTGCTTTTGTGCGTTTTCCTTGGTGCCGGGTGCTTACTGTGGTGCTTGCTAGATCTTGAGAAGGCCGAAGAGGCAAGCTAAATTACAGGTTAGCCAACCCACGTTGAGTTCGACCGGTGGTACGATCCCGCTGACGGTTACACCGGAGCAGGTGAGGATCGTGCGGATTGCGGTGATTGCTAGCGCTAGCGTTCTACCCCTACAACCATCAGGTGTGGGATATCTGAATTATCTTTTCGTGGCGTACTCTTACCAGTCGACCACTTGACCTGTCATCCGCACTTTGAATTCCGTAGTTGCATTAGAGCATGTTTAATTCTCTTTGAACTGTAATTTAGGATTTGCATAAACCCCTTTTAAATCAAAATTTATTGTTTCTTAGGAGCAGTGTAATTTAATTTAATAATATATTAGGATATTAGTTGTCCTCTTCTCGTAGAGAACAACATATTATCGTAGATAGGCATGTGCATTGGTGAGCGTGAGATAGAAGACTGAATGACTACTTTCCGTCCTCGTAGTATGGGATGCGAGGTGGTTCGTGGGTCATTGGGCTGAGGGATCACTTGATCCCTTAGAGGTCTTATTAAGATTACTATTATATTGAGTTGTTATTATATCATTTTTCGATCATTTTACATTTCGTGCGGACCGATCTCGAGTCCGGAGACGATTCGGGAGGTATCCCCCTACATTAGGAGCTACTTGCCTAGAACGGCTGCCGAGGTTGCGGTGACAGATTTTATTTTGTTGTTATGGGCCGATCACGAGCCCGGGCCGCTCACGAACCCTTGTCCCATTGGTCTAGCCGGGCGGTGGAGTTCAGTCGTCTGCTCATGAGGAGACGGATTGACTTATTCTTACGCCCTGCTTGAAGTTTTCTCCTATTTTATATGTTTGGATGAAGAATCGTTTAGAGTAAGAAAAATACACGAAATTTGATATAACCATCGGCTAGCGTGCCTTTCTTGTGTGGGTAAAGCTCGATGCTATTAGGCATCGGGTATCTTTGCCCCTCTGATTGCAGTCCTTGTGTTATGTCACCTTTGAGATAAATTCAATTTGTTTGGCACGGCACGTGGTGACAAAAATTTATCCGTATTATTACTATATTAATTTGTGCACACGGTACCTATTGTACTGGACTCCGATTTAGTATCATATTCATTTTTCTTGTATTTTATTTTGGGAAATTTCATCATTTTGGCATAATAGGATAATCATATCATGTCATCTACTATATATGTATTTTTCTTTTGTAGTTACTATGATAGGTTTTAATTTCCGCAGCATGTGCATTAAAAGTGAATAATTACCGACTTTACGTAGATTTCAAATTAAAATGTTCTTTGACTTAGAGGATCCCTGAAGGGATAATACTGGGTCACATATTGGGCGATTATTCGCTCACCCACATATTTTTGATGTGGGATTTCGGTACAGGGTCTGACGGTCCGCAACAGGAGACGTCAGGAGCTGTCCTCGATGGCCACGCAGCCTGATATAGATTAGAGACTTTTGTTTAGGATTTTGCAAGTCCGATGTTTTTGTTATACACATTGAACTCGATAGATTATGTACCCCTTTTGATTAGATTATGTATATTTGATCCCGGTGGGGATTTGTACGGATGATATGATATATATATTATGTTATGTTTATTTTATATTTATGACTTTCACTTTATTGTTTTATATTCGCTTCCGCTGTGATTGTTTATTTTGTTACATAGTCTTGCATGTCTTTCCGATTATTAGACATGAGACGGGGATTAATCACACCCTAATTCGGAAATCCTGATTTGAAGTGTGACATTATACATCCATTTCATCCATTTAGTTTTTCCGATCCACAAGTAATTAGATACAAGTTTCACACCTGATCAATATTCTTTCACAGCATGCATAAGGTTAACATGAAGAAAAAGGAATATATACCAATATAGTGTGGTTCTTCAAATGAAACAAGTCACATTTACAAACATATACAATATATATAAAATTAATCTACCTAAGATAATGAATTGAATATTACATATGCATCTATATATATATTCAAATGTATTAATTACACAAATCCTTTAATTAGTTCTTCTTGCTTCAAAATGTCGCAATCTGAGGACGACTAAGATTTTACCTGGCGAGCAAAACATTTTTAGTTTTGACAAGCCCATAGAACTTAGTTATCTGCCATTGCCTTGCATTAGATCGATTATTTAGAAATTACTCATACAGACATCTCACATCTTAGCTAGATCATCATATGCTAATGCTAGCCTGCTTTAGTTCCTAACTGCATGTTACGAATTCATTGTTTACAAATCTATCTTGTAAAATGACTTTGATGTCCTAAATAAAAATGTGTTGTATGTAGCAAATCCTTAGTTGTCCTAAGATGCCCACAAAGGAATAATTATAGAATGTCATAAACTGCCTAGCTACGCACATCAATATAATGTTAAGATCTTTTGCCATACTGTATCAGACGAATGGATACTGCTATTGCACAGAGTAATTAGCATCCACAAATATAAACTCATTCAAACCTACCAGCAAAGAACATGAGATCTACAACCATCATCAGCAGATGCAAGGCAATACAGATAAGAGATAACACACCAGCAAGACCTTTTAAATACACTTGAATGAATTAAAAGCAAGACAGATAAAAACCAACAGTTAACTTAGTTTATTTCATGTAAAAGTCATCCTTTAAATATGTTAACCGAGAACAAAAATTCAAAGAATTTATGAATATTAGTACTAAAGCCAGATATGTCAGTGTGATAGAAGGATTTAAAATAATAACAAATAAATTTAAAAGTAAATTGATGACAACATATACAAAATTGAATATAAATAACAATTAATATATACTACATCAGATTTAATTCTTGTCTTCCAGAACTTATAAGATTGAAGAACCTTAATTTGCAATGTTCATTAAAGAGATCATTTCTTTGCACAACATTCAAAAATGGTTTATGAAAATCTTAATAATTATTGCTATAAAATAAAGAAAATACATTAAACTAGAGAAGGGATAAACCAAAACAACTCTGTGTGTTGAGTAGTATACTCTCCCAAAGAGCACACCTCAAAACTTCTGTTCTCTCCCATGTCATATCCGACTACTTTATAATTATGAGTCTCAGAATTAAAATGTGAGAAATTTGTCTTCAAACGAGTGATGAAATAGATGCAATTGCCCCTATATCCATGATCATATTCGCCGGCTATCAAGCTAAACGCATTACGGTCGTCCAAAAACAGCATCATATCTCCAATTCCGCTTAATATGGTCCAGTTTGGGTGGTTATTATCGTAATTTTGAAGGCGATACACCACAAATTTATAATCCAGGTATGGTTTATCATAAACAGATTTCTTTGAGACCATCAACAAACCATCTCTTGTTGAGATCAAGCAAGAATCAACCATAACTTCCACGGGACAAGAAATTGTTGATAGTACTTTTCCAGTGTAGACATCACTAACATTAACAACTATTTCAGGTCTAGTAGTTACAAGCTTGAAAATCCTACCCCTGTATTGTGCAAGGACTTTCCCCAAGGAAAATGCCACTATGAGGCGTGTCATTTTACTAGATAGCGTTGTATATAAAAATTTAGATATATTTCCAACAGGTGCACCTGGATAAGGTATCAGTTGATCACGACCACTGATCACGTCATAACGAAACCATTTAACTCTAAGCGGAAAGAGATAACTTGGAAACTTATTAACAAGAATAGAGGAGTCTTTTTGATCTTTTTCCACAATCGTATCATAAGACCTTCGATGAATGCACATGGTGTGAATATATTTAAGGAAAGGACCCGAGAAGATTTTACCGGAGGGTAGGGCATGAAAACTGATTTTACGGGTCTCATCCAATTTGAGCATCATAATCCAAGGAAACTGGGGGGGATTATCCAACAAGTTAGTGGCCAACCGCCACTGCTTGCACACAGCACGGAAGCGGATAAAATCAACAATGTCCCCTAACTTGTGCGCAATGAGGGGTAGTAGATCGGGACTTAGTTCGGCCCAGTCTTTTGGCACACTACAGTAGTTGTTTTCCATAAATCTTCCACCTTAGTATGCACAAGCCGGTATGAATGGATGGTACGCCTGTTACTAAATACAAGTTAAAGTACGGTTTATGGTGGCCCTACGGGAGCTTTTATCTCAATATGAAAAAAAGCCATAATGAATACATTTCAAAGTACATCATCTCTGCACTTCTTTTTCACCTCTTCTATCTATTAATTATATTGTCTTTTCACCTCTTATTTTTTTATGTAGATTTCTAGCATTTTTATCTTCTTTTTTATGGTTGACGGCAAGCATTTTTATTATTATAATTACATATTTTCAGTTAATAGATAGACAATTGTATTTGATACACAGATAAAGGGGGTGAACAATAAAATTGGAGGATAATTAAGCTTTTCCATATATGATACATTTGTAAGCAATTATCAAAATTTGTCGGAAAAACTAAAATAAGGTTATATCTGATAGAAAATATGGGATATCAATAAATAATTTTTGATAAAATCAAATTTGAAATGATGGAATCAATGCAAAATAATAATAATAATAATTTTGTTACAGTGAGATCAGAAGGCAATTCAAGCATAGAAAATGCAAGGAAAGGAATAGTAATGTAATAATTATCTTTCATAACTTTCATGTAATTTAAATATATGAGGCTCATATAAAGAAACAAAAGAATGTTTTTTGGCAATTTTTGAGAGATTTTCTAGCAAATGAGGACTAGGAGTTCTCCAAAAATGTAAAAAAAAAAAAAAGAGATTTAAACACATACAAGAAAAAAAAAAAGATTATCAAAATGATTTACTTACATCACGTTGGATATTAAGCATAGTCGTGCAAGAAAATGAAGTAAAAATATATACTAATACAAACATTCATTACTAACCAGCTTAATTTATGAATTGAGATCCACAGCAAATTGGTGGCAATGTGGCAGTTTACCTTCTCTCCGATTGCAAAGATTTTAAAAGTGTAAAAATGGGACTCAAAAGAAAGGCAAAGATATTAATCACTATAATCTATCAAGGGACAGATTATTTTTAGTTCCTTTCGTGTAATTTAGGAGCCCGACGAAAATGGGATACTAAATTTAGACATGATTATCAAATTTCTACATGAACAAGTCGGTGACTGTTAAATTTAAATATAAAGGAAAACAATCTAGTCATAGTTTATTTTATTTTAATAAAGGATAAAATGAGCATGTTATAATTTTTAAAATAACTTTTAATAGAAAAATCAATAAAATGAATAACTTTTTAAAGTGTACAATGGTATATGTTATTATAAATTTTAGAGGGTGAAATACGTAATTTCAAATTTTTGTGGTATACATGAAAGGTTATTTTAAAAATTTACTCATTTTATTGATTTTTCTATTAAAATTTATTTTAAAAATTATAACATGCTCATTTTATCCTTTATTAAAATAAAATAAAAAAATATGACTAGATTGTTTTCCTTTATATTTAAATTTAACAATCACCGACTTGTTCATGTAGAAATTTGATAATCATGTCTAAATTTAGTATTCCGTTTTCGTCCGGCTACTAAATTACACTAAAGAAACTAAAAATAATCTGTCCCATTATAGATTATAGATTATTGTGCTCACATATGAAGTAACATGATTATAAATTCCCAACATGGAATGCTCATATAATGAAATGAATGCACAATTATTCAAATATAGAAATTCTCAAATATGCACAATTGTTCAAGTATAACAATTCTCAAATATTCTCCTTGGTTTATCATGCGCTACAAGTTCTTGCATCAAGCATAAATCCGGTAATGCGCTACCTGAATATGGCGCCTACAAAGCTCCCGCTATGCGCTACCCGAATATGGCGCGTACACAGCTGACGCTATGCGCTACCCGAATATGGCGCCTACACAGCTCTCGTTATGCGCTACCCGAATATGGCGCCTACACAGCTCTCGCTATGCGCTACCCGAATATGGCGCCTACACAGCTATCGCTATGCGCTACCCGAATATGGCGCCTACACAGCTCTCGCTATGCGCTACCCAAATATGGCGCCTACACAGCTCTCGCTATGCGCTACCCGAATATGACGCCTACATGACCATCGAATTTCATGCTTCAATTCCTATCAAAGTACATACAAGACATTCCATATAGAAGCAAATCAATGTGGTCTATATATTCACATTTCTATTCAAGGTTCATGTATAACAGGTACATGGTTCATATAAAACTATGTATCATGCAAAATTTATGGTTCAACTCATGTCTTATGTCATCTATGCATATGTCATGCAACTCAATTCCTCAATGCAATTTGTGTCTTATTTCATGCATGCTTATTATCAGTGGCGGAGCCACATACAATGAATGGGGGTCAATTGACTCCCATTCATTTTCAATTTTTTTTATATTTATGCCTTATTTTAATATTGTTAAACTAAAATATTATGGATAGTGTGAAATTGACCTCCATTCGTAGTAGAAAATTTTTATATGCTTGACCCCCATTCACGTTTGACCCCCATAGTCTAATAGTCTGGCTCCGCCCCTGCTTATTATGTACTCATAACTAGAAAAATAATTCAGGCAATTCCATAATAAAATCTAAGAAACAATGTAGCAAAAGCACACAAGTATTTTAACATAAGCAACAACCAAGTTGAAAGAAAAAGTGAGTAAAACCGCCATCCGCACACTACATCATTTGCTACAATCATAGTGTACTATATGCATGGACATTTCCTACTATACTTATCACTGTGATTAACTATTTTGGAGATGTCACTTCTATGTTCCTTATATTTCAACATAATTCACCTACAACAATATCATATCATTACCCCTTCTTTGCAAAATCATGCATGTCGCATTTCAGATTCTAAAATTATTCTATAAATATATGCTCATGCATCCATTTAATTAACCTGAGAAATACCATGCATATTTACACTATAGGTTATAGTTATATTCAAATGATTCCAATCAAATTATACCTCAATTAATTAATTTCAGAAAATATGGGAAGGTCTCATACGAAATGTGATGAATTCTTATCATGCAAATAGTTCATTTAAATTACACTCATTTTTGGCCAAATTCCTTCATATTATGTCATATACTAGTTTCTAAGTAAATACAATCATGCCATGCAAATTTGAACAATAACCAGGTAATTTATCTACACTTAACTAGAAATCAATCAAACCAATCAATAATGATAAACAAGCTACCCGCAATCAAATCACAGTCATCACACAAACAACATGCAGCACCAAGCAAATAATAATACCCACAAATATTCAATAACAATAAAATTAGTTCGAAGGATCTAGGAATAACTCGAAATCCGCACCTGTTAACGACAGCATGACGTTGCTCGAAGTCAAGTTTGCTATTCATAATAAAGCTATTTTTGTCGTTCAGGAGCAGCCATGAGTTCACCAGCAAGTAATCAAGCAAACTGAGAACTTCCTTCACCTTCGTGTTCTTCTCGTCACCACCCGCGTAAGGCTATCGACACACCTTTCTCCATTAATTCTTTTCTTCACTATTTTCTTCTTCTTTTTTTCCTTCACCATCAATTTCAATTTACTCAAAATTAGTAAAACTCAAGCATGACTCACAATTTGGGTCTACTGGTCATTTACAATTTGCTACAATTTAGCATTGTTTCATCAAACGGAAGAATAACTGTAAAACATATTTTCTGGACGGAAAATAGTAAGGCAACATTCCCTGCTGGAATTCAATTTAGTCAACCAAGCAGTTCCTCAAAAATATATCATAACCAACTAAATTTCAAGGAGATGGAATCAAGAATTTACTCACAACATCCTAAATCAATCAATTCAACGGGTAATCAAAGTGCAACAATTTCCATTCAATTATCCAAGGTTCAATGACAAATCAACCAAGAACTAAATAAGAATTAGGTTCAGCCCTTAATTCCATGCAACCCTCACGTGTTACAAAGCAAAAGAAAGTAAGTACCGATTATTTGAATGTACGAACGCAATGAAATCAGTCGGCTCTGAAAAGAGTGACAAGAACTTCGAGTGTCTCTACCTCCATGCCTCTTGTTGTTGCTTGGTCACCAGAGAAGCTGTTGCCATCCTTTCTTTTCCTCTGTTCATGTTGTGAACTTACCGGCATCATCAGTTCTCTTCTCTCCGCTATTTTTTTTCTTTCTTGGTTTCTCCCTTATATCCCGATAATTTCAATGGTGGTCTAACCTTAATGGGAGAGAGAAAGAAAAAAAAAAAGGAATAAAATTTGGAGGCACAGTGGCACGTGTAGCTAGAGAAACTTAGTAAGTTAGTTAGGTGAGTTTTAAACTTTTTAAAATTTAATAATAGAAATGAGATGCATGGCTGCGAAGTGTCCCTTATTTATTTTTATAACTTAAAAAGAAATTCTATTATCTATTATTTTTATCAAATGATTAGTGATATTTCACTTAACCCTTGGAAGTTTTATAAATGAACTTGACTTTTAAAGTACAAGAGTTAACACAATGTTACAAACAAATGAATTTCAAATAATTCATATTAATTTACCATAAGTTAATGCAAGTTTAAATAAGTCAAGACATTTTCAGAATTTGTATTATAAACACTTAATAAACTTATCAATCTAGAGTAGTCAAGAATTTTACAATACTATTTTCAAATTTTCAAACTGCAGAGTCTTGTACATACACTTAAAAAATTCATATTGCTATTTTAAACACACTTCACTTCAAGTTAGATAAATCTACAAGTGTTTGAAAATTATGATGTTACGATGTGTGTGTGTGTGTGTGGGTGTGTGTGTCCAATTCTCAGGTTGATTGCTCCCTTAAACAGTTAAACTCAACAGGCAATGTAACTTTCAAATAAACTCCCTTAAGCAGTTGTTCATATAGCTATATATTCAAATTGAACAAGGTAACTAAGTATATATTTAAATCATTTCAGAAATTAATCAAGCAATCTCAATCCAGTTCCTTGTTTTTCTACCAACATCAACAAAATCTAATGGAGGATTCCTCATCATTGGAGCCGCCGAAGGAATTCACATGCCCGATCTCCGGCCTTCTCATGGCTGACCCGGTGATTGTCTTCACCGGTTAAACCTTTGAGCGGGGGTGTATTCTTGCATGTGTCGATCTCGGTTTCACTCCATCCTTTCTCTCCCTGTACCTTGACCTCTCGATCGGCTATCTCCAAGCCGTCCGGAACCGTTCCGGATCACCCAGGTAGAAGCCCCATTAATTGCCTCTTGTTAATTAGTCAAATGCAGTTATGACATGGTTACAAAAAATAAAATCAGTAAAAGGGCCAAAAATCAAATATTATAAAAAAAATGTTTATTATCTTAAACTAAAAAAAAAAAAATCTTAGAAACATTGTACAAAAAAAAAGAAAAAAACGTGTGAAAGTGTCAACCTAAAATAATTATTACCTTAAGCTAAATATGAAACAGAGTATGAATTTCAACTTTTAATGAATGAAATACAAATTTAAGATACTCTTAATTAATAGACAATAGATATGCTATAGCTAGCTAATACAAATCGTTAGGTAACAACGAGAGTCTAATGCAACAGGGAAATGAGGAATTTAAAAATGAAATACTGACAGCGGATTCATATGTCAGACTCCTACTACACTAAAGGCCATACGGCTTCATCTCGTTTATGTCATCTTCGCACTCCTCAGTAATAAATTCCATCCAACCCATCATTTGCTCAGGGAATGAACTCTGCTGTCATTCTTTGTTCTCAAAGTTCAAACCGTCGACCCAAACTGCTCAACATCATCTCTATATTAGAAAATCACGAAACCTATTCCTAAAAGTATATTTGTCCATACATATATATGCCTAACCCTACTCATTTAATTTATTATCTTATGAGCCGATCCATACACTACAGCAGCGGGATTCTTCTGCGACTGGTCAAATCAGTCACAGAAGGTTATGGCGCCGGTCGCAAATGACCGAAATCGGTCACAGAAGACTCGGTCGCAGTTGCGCCGTCGCTGATGACCACTCCGCTGACGTCACCGGTCGCAGAAGGGTCAGGCGCCGGTCGCAGATGACCCTATAGCGACCGACGAAATTTGTTGCTGATGCTGTATGCTGAGGTGGCGGATGGTATTCATATTAAAATGTTAGTATTTTTTTTTCGCTGATGGTGTTCACATTAAAGATAAAGATATGAGCAAAAAATAATCCTTAGTCGTTTGATTAGTTTATGTAATCCATAATTAAAATAGATTAAGCAATCATGATCAGGTACTATCTCAGCCATCCAATTTGAGATGAGAATTAAATTATAGAAAAAATTGATATATACTCATCAAAACTTCACATTAATTTAACAATTATTCCATTCTGATTTTTTTTTAATATTTTTATATTCTAACATTCTTGAAAAATATTCAAAATAATTTTGTATAGAGTCAGGTAGTAAAAAAAATGTTCAAAAATTAATGCATTAAAATTAATTTATAAAACTTCAAATTTTGACTGCTTGACTTTATACTAAATTAATTCAAAATTTCAAATTTTTTGCATATAAACGCATTACTTGTAAGGTAGATGGATAAAAAATTAAAGTACGATGAATAAAATGTAAGAAAAAATTATGACAGACAATGGCAATGGACGTGATTATATAAAAAAACGTATGGAATATTATGAGATACCGCTCTAAACTCCGAAAGAATATATTAAAAAAATAAATATGTTAACAAGCTTTTCTAAAAAAAATCGCGCCAAAAATATGAAGTAATTTGAAGAATGTTGTGTTAAAAAAAATGAAAAAAAAATGTAGGAAACAAATAAAAATAAATATTAGAATTAAAGAAATTAGAAAGAAGGAAAACAGGTTGCATTAAAAAAACAAAAATTGAGTATCGGGAATATAAAGAAATATATTAGGATGCATATTGTAAAGAAGGAAAATAAGTGAAAAATGAAAATTCAATATATACTTGGTTTCTTGAAAAGATTATGCTTACTCTTAATTTTGTTTTAAATCCTCAATATTACTGCAATGAGTAAATTATATTATGAATAAATAGTTAATTAATTATCTAGCTTAATGAAGAAGTTGTGGCTCCAGAAGAAGAGTCAGTGGGTAAGATTTAATATATATGAAAAGTTACATATTTTCTCTGATAAATCTCTCAGCTCTTCTTTGTGAAAATTATAAGTTTATTTTTTTGTTATTTTTTCAGTAAAAGTGTCAACAAAATAAAAAAAAAAGATAATTAAATACTTTTTTGTTGCGGAGATGCGAATATTAGACGAATATTAAGATCCTGTTGTAAATCAAATTTAATATGATTTATGTGGATGTTCAATTCATTGCCCCACTTCTCCACTACTCCACTACTCCACTACTATGGACATTTATTTTCCACTTTATTATTGTAACATCTCTTTCTAACCTATAAATAGAAGCTTTGTAAAAGTAAGAAAGTACATACAATTAGAAGAGAATAAAATTCTGCTATTGCTCTCTATCTCTCTTGTCATTTACTTTACTTTTGTTGCAACTTCATTTTAATTTTACAACACGTTATCGGCACGAGTTGCTCGGAAGAAGTTGCAAAGTTATTCTGTAAGTAATTTATATGATTGATTATTATATCTTTTATTAAGTTAAATTTTATTTAAATTTTTGATTATGTTTGTTTTAGTTTATAAGAATCATTCCTTGAAGTGAATGATAGAATAATAACCTGAAGTTATTATCAAAACTAAATATATATCAAGAACCGAAGTTCGTATTACTCGAATATAATAATAAGAATAATAACATGAAGTTATTATTATAATTGTTTAGAACCTGAAGTTCTATTTAAAATTTTAATATAAAATTAATATAATAACCAGCAGTTATTATAGGCCACTGGATGAATAATAACCTGAAGTTATTTCCAATTAAAACCTGAAGTTTTATTAGAAATTTTCATATAAAATTAATATAATAACTAGAAGTTATTATAGGTCATTGGATGGAAATATAACCCGAAGTTATTTCAAATTAAATTTTACATAGCACAGTCAAGCAATTTAATAACCAGAAGTTATTAAATAAGTATTTTATTATAACCTGAAGTTATATAATATTAACCTGAAGTTATTAATACATTTAAATTTATTTATTTATTTATGCAATTTATGCAATTTACATATTATTTTATTTATATTTATTCATTTCCCTTTTCACAACCTTAAGTTATGATATTAATAACATTAAGTTATGGCATTAATAACCTGAAGTTATATTATTAATAATCTAAAATTATTAATACGTATCTATTTTGTAGTACATATGACAAATCTCACAAAATTTGAATTTATCTCATTTTTCATTTATCATAACTTGAAGTTATGGTATTAGTAACCTGAAGTTGTATTTTGTTATAAATACGTATTAATGAAAAATGAGAAAGTAAAACATCCTGAAGATGTTTGTTACAGATGTGGGATGACAAATCATTGATTGCGTACCTGTCGTACTCCCAAGCATTTTGTAGGGCTTTATCAAGCCTCAATTAAGAAAAAAAAAACGTGGAAACTAAAATGACCCCGAATATGAATGCCATATAGATACACATTTTGATGTATCAGATTTCTTCCATAATATGAATAAAGAAATAGACACTTTACTAAGGGAGAAAATATAATGTAGAAGTTTATGTTTATAAAAGTTTAGTTTACATTTTAATTTTTATATTGTATGCAAATAAAATTAATGAATAAAGGTAGTTTATTTTTATTTTAATTTATTCTTGCATTCTTTTATTTTAAAGGAAAATGACTGACGCAATGGTAAGTAAAGAAGATCCATATTTAGTAGACAGCGGAACAACAAATACCATATTGAAAAGTAAGAAATATTTTTCACAATTGCATCTTGGTGAGACTAATATCCACACTATATTTGGCACAACTAATTTAATTGAAGGCTCCGTAAGAGCTTGTATTTTGTTACCTGAAGGAACAAAATTAATAATAGATGATGCATTATATTCAAGTAGATCCAGAAGAAATCTACTAAGTTTTAAAGATATTCGAAAGAATGATTATCATATTGAAACTATGAATGAGAGAAATTGTGAATATCTTCATATCACATCTATTAAAAATGGCCAGAAAATTATAATGAAAAAGATGCAAGTATTGTCTTCTGGACTATATGGTACTTATATAAGTACAATAGAATCAAATATGGTTACTAACCAGAAGTTAGTTGATCCAAAGTTATTTACTTTGTGGCATGACAGATTGGGTCATCCAGGAAATATAATGATGAGGAGAATAATTGAAAGTGCAAATGGGCATCCCCTAAAGGACCTGAAGATCCTATTATCAAAAGAATTGACATGCGAAGCATGCTCTCTTGGAAAACTAATTACTAGGCCATCTCCAAATAAAATTGGACCTGAAACTCCTTCATTTTTAGAAAGAATTCAAGGAGATATATGTGGGCCTATTACACCTCCATGTGGACCATTTAGATATTTTATGGTGTTAATTGATGCATTAACACGCTGGTCACATGTGAGTTTGTTAGCAACAAAAAATGTTGCGTTTGCTAGACTATTAGCACAAATTATCCAATTGAGAGCTTATTTTTCGGATTATCAAATTAAAAGAATCCGGCTTGATAATGCAGGAGAGTTTACTTCTCAAACTTTTAATGATTATTGCATGTCTATTGGAATTACGGTAGAACATCCAGTGGCCCATGTTCGTACACAAAATGGTCTAGCAGAATCGTTTATTAAAAGGTTGCAATTAATTGCTAGACCTTAACTTATGGAATCTAGTTTACCGTCTGCTGCATGGGGACATGCCATATTACATGCTGCTGCACTAATTAGGTTAATGCCAACTGCAGATCATAGGTATTCCCCGTTACAATTGGTCTCTGGAAGAGAACCAAATTTGTCCCATCTAAAGGTATTTGGTTGTGCAGTATATGTTCCAATTTCTCCTCCACAACGCACAAAAATGGGACCTCAAAGAAGGTTGAGAATTTATATTGGTTTTAACTGTCCCTCTATATTAAATATTTAGAACCATTAATAGGAGATGTTTTTACAGCAAGATTTGCTGATTGTCATTTTAATGAATCAATATTTCCAAACTTAGGGGAAGAAAAACCAAAGCTGGATAAACAAGTAACTTGGAATTCATCATTATCTTATCTTGACCCCCGAAGTGGTCAATGTGAACTCGAAGTTCAAAAGATTATAAATTTGCAAATGAATTGCCTGATGCATTTACAGATACAAATAGAGTTACTAAATCGCATATTCTAGCTATAAACGCACCTGCTCGAATTGACATTACAAAAATATCTAATGAATCTAATGTGCATAGGAAACGTGGAAGACCACTTGGTTCTAATGATGTAAATCCACGTAAAAGGAAAGAGCAGAATAAAGCAGTTGGTCCAACCCCAGAAGAGGTTGATGGTAAAACTCCTGAAGAAGTCAATAAAACCCTAGAAGAGGTTGATAGTAGAACTCCTGAAGAAGTTGATAAAATCTCAGAAGGGATTAATGGTAAAACTTCTGAAGAAGTTGATAAAACTCTAGAAGAGGTTGATGAAGTTCCAGAAGAAACTCAGGTACCTAATGATTATGAGATCTCAATAAACTATGTACATAATGGTACAATATGGAACCGAAATGAAACATGTGCTGATGAAATTTTTTCATATGCTATAGCAATTGATGTGCTAAATGAGGAAGATTATGTGCCAAAAACTCCTGAAGAGTGTATGCACAGAAATGATTGGCCAAAATGGAAATATGCCCTGAAGGCTGAATTAGATTCGCTTGAAAAGCGCAATGTTTTTGGACCTGTGGTCTTAACCCCTAAAGATGTTAACCCTGTAGGTTACAAATGGGTATTTGTAATAAAAAGGAATGAGAAAAATGAGATTGTGAGATATAAAGCAAGGCTAGTGGCACAAGGCTTTACACAAATACCTTGAGTCGATTATGAAGAGACGTATTCACCTGTAGTGGATGCGATAACTCTCAGGTTTTTAATAAGTCTCACAGTTACAGAAAATCTAAAAATGCAACTTATGGATGTCGTAACAGCATATTTATATGGTTCACTTGATAGTGACATATACATGAAAATCCCCGAAGGATTGAAAATGCCTGAAGCATATAAATCAATACCTAGAGAAATGTACTCTATAAAATTAAGAAGATCTTTATACGGACTAAAACAATCAGGCCGAATGTGGTACAATCGACTGAGTGAGTACCTTCTAAAAGAAGGATATAAAAATAATATAATCAGTCCGTGTGTTTTCATTAAAAGATCAAATCTAGGTTTTACAATCATTGCAGTGTATGTTGATGATTTGAACATTATTGGATCTCCTGAAGAGATTGAGAATACTGCAAAATTGTTGAAAAATGAGTTTGAAATGAAAGACCTTGGTGTAACTAAATTTTGTCTCGGCCTGCAGATCGAGCATCTAAATAATGGAATATTTGTCTATCAATCAAATTATGTTGAAAAAGTACTAAAGAGATTCAATATGGATAAAGCTCATCCTTTGAGCACACCAATGGTCGTACGATCGCTAAATGTAGAAAATGATCATTTTCGCCCGCAAGAAAATAATGAAAAAGTGGTTGGTCCTGAAGTACCGTACTTAAGTGCAATCGGGACATTATTATATCTTGCAAATAATACAAGACCCGATATCGCATTTGCAGTAAATGTGTTAGTAAGATATAGTTCCAAACCAACCAGAAGACATTGGAATGGAATTAAACACATATTTCGATATCTCTGCGGAACTAGAGATATGGGGTTATATTATCAAAATGATACAAAATCCAAATTAATTGGATATGCAGATGCAGTATATTTGTCGGATCCACATAAAGCACGATCCCAAACGGGATATGTATTCACTTATTGTGGAGCTGCAATTTCATGGCGATCAACAAAACAAACTCTTACGGCAACATCATCAAATCATGCCGAGCTGATCGTCTTATACGAGACAGGTCGAGAATGCGTTTGGTTACGGTCAATGATTCAAAATATTCAAGAAGAATGCGGGCTTGAAAATATCAAGGAAAATCCTACTCCGCTGCATGAAGATAATGCAGCATGCATTGCACAAATCAAAGAAGGATATATCAAAGGAGACTGGACTAAACATATTGCGCCAAAGTTCTTTTCAACACATGACCTACAAAAGAAAGGCGTAATCAATGTTTGCCAAGTTCGATCAATCGATAATTTAGCAGACCTATTCACAAAATCTTTGCCGATGAAGAATTTTGAACAACTCACAAAGAAGATAGGTCTACACCGATTGAAGAATATTCAATGATATCTAAATGAGGGGAAGCGTTATACGCACTGTACTCTTTTTCCCTTAATCAAGTTTTTATCCCAATGGGTTTTTCTTGATAAGGTTTTTAATGAGGCAGTACACAGTCCGGAAGTATCATGTTAATATTGATCCTGAAGTATCATATTAATAGCGTATAATGAAATATGAACATCCAAGGGGAAGTGTTGTAAATCAAATTTAATATAATTTATGTGGATGTTCAATCCATTGCCCCACTTCTCCACTACTCCACTACTTCACTACTATGAACATTTATTTTCTACTTTATTATTGTAACATCTCTTTCTATTCTATAAATAGAGGCTTTGTAAAAACAAGAAAATACATACAATTAGAAGAGAATAAAATTCTGCTATTGCTCTCTATCTCTCTTGTCATTTACTTTACTTTTGTTGCAACTTTATTTTAATTTTACAACAGACTAAGTGTTTTTCAAATTTAGACTTCTTTTATTGATTTCTCGGAATTTAATTTGTTTCCGAGGTTGCGATATTTTATCCAAAAATAAAATAACCAATGGAGGAGCAGATAGTTCGGAGAAAAAATCAAGCCACGTCATTTAGAGTAGGTATCTGTAAAGAACGGTAAGTGGGTAAAGTGTCTTTCGCAAAAACAATTAGATACAAAAAAAGAGAAAGAAAAGGAAAGGAAAAGAAAACAGTCGCCACTCTAACAAGTAACAACCAAACAGAGGCTCCCGAAGCTTCAACTGGAATTAATAGAGAGCTTCGACTGGAATCCCCCGATTTATTTTTCTTACGCAAAACACAAACCGAGAGCCTCAAGCAAGCTAAAGCTAAAGAAGAACGTAAAAGAGGGAAACAGAGATGCATGCACAGCAGGTAGAGAATCTCAATTTCACCTTTTCAATTTCTACCTCCAGATTCTCCATTGCCGGTTTGTGATCTTCATCTCGATCTCGATTTCGATCCCCATTTTCTTGTCCTATTTCTCTGTTTGTTTTTGTGTGATTGCAATTCATATTATGGGGTTTCTATCACGGTAATCGTAACAGATCTGTTCTCGATTTTAAGACGAATCTCGCAGCATTTAATCGTTCGCTGTTTTATTAGCTTTCGCTGTTGCTGTGCCGTTTCATGTACTAACAACGGCAGTGAGAAAAATCCTTTTTATTTAGATCTAGGATATCTAAAATCTATGTATTTCAATCTGCATTGGTAAAGTTCTGTTGATATTGGATTATTTGCTTATATAAATTTCAATATTTTACATTTACGTTGAGTTTCTTTTCTTCCCCTCAAGCTTAGTAGATTCCCGTTAGAAACCCTCAAGCAAAGAATTTAGCTTTCTGAGCTTTGTTTTTTTTTCCTTTTCTCAATTAAATTTTGTGTGTTTTAAACCCTCTGACAGAATCGGCTTTAATCGACCTGTCTTTTTTCTTTTTCCGGTTTGTCTCGGAGCAATGCGCTGCTCAGGCTTTGGCTCTGCCTCACTTTATTCATTTTTACCCCCTGATCTTTTTAATTACCGTCCGAAAAGCTGAACATAATATATTCTTCTTACAGAAATGGAAGTGTGCCGAAAGAAGCATATAATTTTAATATAAGACTTCTCAAGGACACGGGTAAAAACATCCAATCTTCTCCGGCTGAAAAAATGTCAGGTATGACAAAGTTGGAATTTATTTTGAGTAGCTAAAACTACGTTTTGTAACTTGCCATTTTATATACGACCTTCATTTGGGATCAGACTTGTAAAGCTAGAAATGTTCTTATGAATTTATAAAATTCAGTTTATACATTTTTTTTATTGAAGATTCACTTACTCTGTTTTTGTTTTTGTAGGAAATCATGGAGATGCAATTGAACTATCCTTCAGCAATGATGAAAGAAAAGATAGAAGATCAGATGTTGAAAACTCAGAGGATGAGAGAAGGAGAACAAAGATGGCATCTTTAAAGAAGAAGGCATTAAATGCCTCAACCAAACTCACACATTCTCTCAAGAAAAGAGGGAAAAGGAAAGTCCACTATAGATTTCCTTCGATTTCTATTGAAGATGTCAGAGATCCGGGAGAAGAACAAGCGGTTAATGCATTTAGAGATACACTTGTTGTCAATGATTTATTGCCAGAGAAACATGATGATTATCACATGATGCTGAGGTGAACTTCTTTTTTGATTTTTTGGGGACTCATGCCTTGTAGCAATAATTATTTTCCCTTCAAGGTTTTTGCTTATTGCTTTCTCTGTTTTGGTGCACACCATTGGTTGGTCATTTTGTACTTTACATTCCCAGTATAGTATCGGAAACAGGAAGAAAATCTAATAGATTGTTTAGAAGGACAACTAATACATTTGAAGCAACATAGTGGTGAATTATTTGCTTCTTCTCCCTTCAGATTTCTGAAAGCCAGAAAGCTTGATGTTGATAAGGCAACCCAAATGTGGTGTGAGATGCTAAAATGGAGAAAGGAATTTGGTGCTGACACCATCTTGGAGGTAATAATTAGATTTTCTACCAATGATTTATGTATATTCTTTGCAGTCTGACTGTCTGAGTATACAAAACAAGTGCTTTTTAGTAGCTAGAACCAGCAAAACAATATAATCGTATCAGTGGTGTTTATGTAGGAAGCTCCTAGCTTGTCTTATGTCAGAAGCATATGCAATATTTTTAGTTATATTTCTTAGTCAATTTTTTTTGCCTTCATTATATTTGAATTATTCCTTTGAGAGACTTTTTTTTTTTAATATCCCACACTTCCACGAGCTCCTCTAATTTGGATTTTTGTTCTATAGAAGGGAGTTGTATCCATGCAAAAATGCTAGGAACCTTTCTTACATTTGATGCATGCAAATTATATTTATATTAGCTAGTCAAGATATTTTGTTTAAGTATAGATGGGTCTTTTTGATTTAATCCACTAAAAACAGGAACATGAATTTTCTTTGAAAGTCCTAGTAGCTTGTGATTTTATGTTTAAAATTTGTTCTTTAGAAAAATTAGCACGCCTGTCTTCTTTGTTTGACGATTTCTTCTAAAGAATATTGCTGTTCACTTTTTTTTTTACTATGTTCTGTTCTTCCCAAAAATATGTATTTAGGATTTTCATTTCGAAGAATTAGAGGAGGTGCAAGCCCACTATCCTCATGGGTACCATGGGGTAGATAGGGAGGGGCGACCTGTGTACATAGAGAGGCTTGGCAAGGTTGAACCAGCTAAAGTGGTACAAGCGACCACAATTGAGCGTTACATCAAGTATCATGTTCAAGAATTTGAAAGAGCCTTCAAAGAAAGGTTTCCTGCTTGTTCACTTGCTGTGAAGCGCCACATTGATTCTACCACTTCTATATTGGACGTGCAGGGTGTGGTACGTTTTTTTACTGTTAGCTTTACTATACCATTTCTTTAGTGTACAGTTGTCTTGTAATATTTTCTGCTTGCAAGAAGTGAATAGCTTAGAAAATTTGTTTCATTTCTTATATTTTTCCTGATGTTCTCGGTCTGACATGTCAGGATGTTAATGTGCCTCATAAAAGGTTGTCCCAACAATAGTTCCTTCTTTTTTGTTAATTTTTTTTTTCTGATATGCGTCTCCTTGAATTGAGAAATGCAGGGTTTAAAGAATTTCGGAAAGACAGCAAGAGATCTAGTTTTTCAAGTCCTAAAAATAGACAGCAATTACTATCCTGAGGTAATTTTGACTTTTGTAAATGTATGATTATCCTCCAATTTGTTGGTTATCAGAAGTAAATTGAAAGACCTGGATTAATTCAGACGATGCATCAAATGTTCATTGTCAATGCCGGATCTGCATTCAAGTTGATTTGGAGCAGCGTTAAGGGATTTATCGACCCCAAAACTGCATCCAAGATACATGTAAGTCAATTTCCTAATTGTTCGGTACCAAATAGATATCAAGGTAAGCTTATGGTCCGCAGAGCTATCTCTGTACTGTATAAACCAGGTGCTTTGCCCTTGTGTGCTTGATGTCTAAAAGTTTATATGTGATTCAGTTTTCTATATTCACCAACGAGACCAAACATGATATTCTTGTTTTGCTATTTGTGTATATTTTATTTCCCTCTTCCATGTTGCTTTGGCACCCTTTTTATGTTAATTAAATAAATTGTATTTGACATTGCTTACAGATGCTTGGTAACAAGTTCCAGAGCAGGCTATTTGAAGCTATTGATCCCAGGTTTCTATGACTATATAATTCATGACAATTCAGTACTCTTCAATGTTGTGATATCAATCAAATATTGATAATTGGTCTAAGCTAGCAAATTGTTTTTCAGCCAATTGCCGAATTTTCTTGGTGGCTCATGTACTTGCATAGATCAGGGAGGTTGTCTTAAATCTAACAGGGGACCATGGAATGACCCTGTTATTCAAAAGGTAATTCATTTTGATATAGTATTGGTAGAAGCATTTAAGAAACGTTAGTTGGATTACTGCAGAAAAGTGTGTTTTTACCTAAAGTTATTTAACTTGCTTGCCTTTTTTTTTTAAATCTGCGGCGTATAGCTTGTGCATGGGATAGATTCAGCTACATTGAGGGAAGAAGCAAGACTAGCATCCAGTGGAGATGAGACTAGTGATCCATCCTTCAGATTGGATCCTCTAAAGACAAGAAGAACGGTATGCAACTGTGTAACTATACTGAGTACCAATGTCAATCCCAGTACCAGTACCGCGGATAGTAATGTCCTGGTTTGGTACTGGCTGGTGTTTGGTTTCTTGTTATTCTTAGTTCTAGGTTATGCCGTACGATTCTGGTTCATGCTGGTTTCATACTGTAATCCTTTCTGTTCGTTTGGTCCAATTATGTAATAATAATAATATAGACATTTTTTTAACACAACAGAGAAGAATTGGTGAAACCACAAACAGTGAATTGAAACCAGAAGTTGATGATGCCGGTTCTCCAGTTGCTTCTAGAATTTTTGACTATGCCTGTCTTACTCCTGTTTGTGAAGAGGTAACTTTTATATACTAATAATGGATAATGACGAGTTCGCCTGGTTGGGCAGTTTGATTTTCTGTTTGCTAATTCATTAAAAGATTGTATCAAACAAGAATTTACAAGTGCATTTTTCCTCCTAATGGATTGTATCTTGTACTTTGTACATATGGCATATAATTTTATATATCTAGGTCTCACCAAACTGGCCTGCAACTTTTTCTGGTCAGTAGAGAAGTGTTAAACCCTACCACTAACATTCTTTCATTTATCTTTTCTTAAAATGCTGCATCTGAGCACTGAATTTAAATGCTTCTGTTACTGCTGACCAGGTTAGTGGATCAGATGCTACCACGTACTATAGTTGCGATGACAGACCTACTTGTATGGAAAAGCCTCTAAATGCTGCTCAAGGGAGTACTTCAACAAGTACAACAACTTCACATGAATCTGAGCGACGACTGAGCATTCAGCGAAATACTTTGTCCAATGCAACTGCACACACTCCAACAGGTGGCTAGTTTTTTTATACTTGCACTTTACAATTTCATGCATATTTGAGATCTAGGCACGGATTAAACATGCTGTTTGTCTGATTTGATGATAGTAGGTCGACCAGTTCCAGTTCTGCAAAATGGCACAGATGGTGAAAGCACTCCATGGTATATTGTTAAAACAATGTTTGTGTTATTAATAAAACTTTGGACCATTATTCGAGACTTCTCTACTCGACAAGTCAGAAGACCGGTACATTCACCACCATATGCCATGCAGGCTCAAGCTCAACGGTTCCCCTCACCAGCTGTTAATCAGCCAGTTGTACGACAGATTACTGAGTTAAATGTAGACCCGTGCTTGGAACGGCTTGATCGGCTCGAGTCTATTTTCAACCAGCTTATGAATAAGCCCCCAGAGATTCCAAGGGAGAAAGACCGTGTGCTTCTGGAGTCATTTGATAGAATCAAGTGTATTGAGCATGACCTTGACAAGACCAAGAAGGTGAGTTTGGGGTAATGTTTTTAATTAAATTTTATAATATTACTAATTCTTCAGCTCCCTCCATGCGCCATTTGATGGAGAGCTTATGAATCGCTCTGTTGTTTTATCTTATCCTTTTGTTTGTAGGGATTATGTTTTTTTGGATAATATGCCAGCAAAAAGAATTCTACATTATCTGTTCTCAATTAGCTATGCACGTTTGCTTACAGATGTATTGTGTACTTTTTGATGTTGCTGGTCCTTAGTTGTTTTTACCTTTTTGCCTTTGTAGGTTCTGCATGCAACAGTGATAAAGCAGATGGAGATGGCCGATACACTAGAGGCTGCACAGGAAGCAAGCCTTAGAGTACATCTCTCTCTAGTATACAACTTTAATTTTCAAGAAAATATATTGTTTTTGTTTTTGCTTATATAAAATGTTCTGATCTGGAAATAACGCGTCTGTTACAGAGACGGAGGTTTTGTGCATAGGACAAGGCTATGCAGTTGGTCTGTGACATATAACATGGCGCCAAGATAATCTCTTTTGATACCTTCTGCTCCGGATCTCTCCTTGACCCACCTTTTTTTTTGCGCTCTCTCGTTTTCTCCACCTCTTGGTACAGAAATATGAGCTGGTTGACTGCAGGAGGGATTTTGGTTTAGAGGCATACTAGGACTAGGAGCATTTGTTGTTCCATTTGCTTTTTTTTCAACTGACTATATGAATGAAAGGTCACAGAAAGGAACATAGAGTAATTTTGTTGTTGTAAATTTGGCATCATTTGCCACCGCAAGCTCTTAATTTCTGTTGACCTCTTCCGAGGATGGAGAGCTGTTTGATCGGACTTCATCCTAAGTGCTCCCCTTGCCGTAAAAATGAAATGTAGAAAGCTACCTATGGTTTAAGTTGTCTCAAAGCAGTTTTGTGTTTTGTACTGTATTTTTTTTTAATAGTACATTGGATACTGCCTTGTTTTTTTTATAACCACCCGATATTTTTACATCCGATGACCATTATGGGACTATATCGAGTTTTACATCACCAAACAACTCACTAAACTTACTCTAAAGCCTATATCTATGTAACCCATCAATGTAAACCTGTCCCATATTTCTTTTTAAAACTTTTATCAAAAACTCAAAACTGCTCTAGAACAGAAATGCCCGAAATTTTTATTGTTACCACTCAAAAAAATCAAAATTAATTCGTTACCATCCCGCTGACCCTTTATTCAATACTACCACCCCCGCTAACCCAGTTCGCGCACCAAATTGGCTGGTGCGCGGATTGGGTTGGCGCACCAGCTTGGTGCGCGGACTGGGTTAGCGGGCTGGTGGGCTGAATGGATTTTTGGGTTTAAGGTTAAGGTTAAGGTTTAGGTTTAGGGTTTAGGGCTGACTGGATTTTAGGGTTTATTTTTATTTTTGCAACGGGTGTCTGAAAATCCTGTTTTATTTTTAACGATGTTCATTCATCAGACGCAAGACAGCAGGCAGGTAAATAACGTAAAAACTAATGTGTTAAATTGACTGCGGAATAACTAAACAACAGAAAAACAAAACAATATAAGAACTAATATCAAAATAATATCGAAATAACATCCAAATAACAAGAACTAATACCGAAATAATATCCAAAAACATAAACTACAACAAGTAACTCTATCCTATCTGCTCGAGGGTGTCCACGGCTTCTTCTCTCTCCTAATTCTCTTACCCCGCCCCTCCTCCTGACGCTCCCTCTCCTCCAGCGATGTGTACGGTCGTGATGGCTGTGGTGGGGTCTCCTCATGTATCTCCCCAAAAAGTGTCTCCTCGTGTGGTCCCTCATCTGCCCCAGGTCCGAAAATAAACTCACGGGGTACACGGGTCTATATGAGACATCCTGCTGGACAGCTGCTGCACTGGACTGTGGGAGTGGCGTCTCCTGTGTGTAAAACGGAGGAGAGTCTACATCCTACGTGTAAGCCCCGTACTGAGAGCCCAAGTGAAACGTAAAATCTGAGAAGGGGTCCTGCTCGTCGTGCGGATCTCCGCGGGGTATATCTCCCTGAAACAAATAGATAATTAGGTTTCACAACGAAGATGATTATAAAAATAATTACAAAAATATACGTACCGCTGCAAGCCCAGCAGCCTCAAATGCGGCCTCAGCAGTCGCTGCCTCGTGTAGGTCTGAGAAATCCGGCTCTGGCGTGCTCGTAGGCTCTGCAGAATCGGCATCGTCCATGTCTTTCAAATCTTCATAGCTGGGAAGATCTGAAAGCCTGAGAACCCTCTCGAGCTGATCCTGGTACCCGGCGACGACGACAGGCGGTGTAGCGGAACACAACCACTTCTTCCCAATAGCCTTCCAACCTCTTGTGACGGTGTATCTTGCGCTCCTAAGCGGTGCACAAACCCCGATATAGACATGCCAATACCGCTGCACCCCAGTTCATCTGTTTCGGCTGGGCCAAGTCCCTCAGCCACTCAAGCAAACATCCAGGGACAGTGGCCCCTGATGAATCTGGAAACAGCCAGCAAGCAAATTCGAACCAATTTAATGAAAATTGCGAAAAATAGACATCAACAGTCACTCTACCGTCTCAGCATCAGCATCCGCGTCTAGGGCTCCAATGTAAATTCGAACCAATTTAGTGAAAATTGCGAAAAATAGACATCAAATAATTAATTTTATAAAATAAATGTTACCTGAACCGCTCCCGCAACTATGGTAAACCGATGTCATTCTTCGAGTAGACGTACCCCTTCTTGGTCGCCCTCCGCTTCATCAACCCGTCTCCCAGCAGGTCGGTGACGAGCTGCGTGAAGTCTCCTGTACTCCACACCTGTCACCGCCTCTCCGGTAATGGGCAGACCCCAGAGACAACTCACGTCCTGGAGAGACACCGTAATCTCTCCGACAGGCAAGTGGAAGGTGTAGGTCTCCGGCCGCCACCTCTCGACCAATGCAGATATAAGAGCGACATCTGCATTTAAGTCACTGAGCTGTGACACATGCCACAAACCCAGCCTCTGCAACGCGGGTGCAAATCGAGGGTCGTAGAGGATATTCATCTGGTTGTTCCTCGTCGACGTCAGAGTATGAGTCTGCATTTAATTTCAATAAACACAAATACAATTTATTATTTTATTCACATGAAAATGTATATTATTTGCAAGTGGTATAGAGATGTAAACTTACATATGAGTTTCTAATCTTGTACTTCTTGTACGGGAACCAACAAACGGGACTGATATACTCGGTCGTCAAATGCGGAAAGACGGTCCGGGCTAACACTACATCCAACTCCACATCATCATGAAGCAGACTGGTGTGCTTGGTGCTACTGGATGACGCCATACTACAATTTGGTGCATTTCTAGTCAAATTTGGTCTTAAGTACCTCAAATAGGGTACTTTAATAATTTACTAAAATAATTTGGCATAAAATACAACATAATATAGCTAAAAACAATTCTACTATGTTTGGACACCATTCTAAATATTTAATACAATTATACTCTGTTTGGACACCATTCTAAATATTTAATACAATTCTACTCTATTTGGACATCATTCTAATTATTTAATACAATTCTACTCTATTTGGACACCATTCTAATTATTTATACAATTCTACTCTATTGAATATATTTTGGACACCATTCTAATTATTTAATACAATTCTACTCTATTTGAATATATTTTGGACACCATTCTAATTATTTAATACAATTCTACTCTATTTGGACATCATTCTAATTATTTAATACAATTCTACTCTATTTGGACACCATTCTAATTATTTAATACAATTCTACTCTATTTGAATCTATTTTGGACACCATTCTAATTATTTATTACAATTCTACTCTATTTGGACCTATTTTAGACACCTATACCAACTATCTACTCTACAAATAAATAAATAAAAAAAGTAAAAAAAAAAAACTCACTTTTTTACTGTTGGCCGTGCGCGGAGTGCGGTTTGCGAACGAAATGAGCTTCGCGCGGCAGTTATACGGTAAAAAGAGTGCTCCGCTAACCCAGTCCGCGCACCAGCCAATTTGGTGCACGAACTGGGTTAGCGGGAGTGGTAGTATTGAATAAAGAGTCAGCGGGGTGGTAACGAATTAATTTTGATTTTTTTGAGTGGTAACAATAAAAATTTCGGCAGAAATGCAGTCCACTATATTACATATCACTAAAAAAACACAAAAATAGCAGCATGCTGTTCAATGTACAATAAAAAGGATAAGCACTCTTCACTTGATGTGTATCTGACTCGAGCCAGGACTGAAATCCATCCTACTGCCTCTTCTACATATCTTGTACAATTCACCTTTGTACCCATCTCTTGCCATCTGTTAAATTCCTCTTGTTTATCAGCTGTCTCCATTCTCCATGCCATCTGGTATGATACTATCTGACGATAATCTTCTTTGAATTCCCCGGCCAGTGTTCCATGGTAAATGAAGTGTATGAACCTGTCTGTCTTCAGTATAAACCCAGCGCATAAATTCTTTTTATTGGGCCTCAATAATATCCCATAGCATGATCCTTGCAAGGTCCAGTCAAATCCAGCCCAAAATATTGTTTGCACTTCCCGTCCTTGTGCCCAATAATTGGACGATAATCTTATCCGATCAAGGCCCGAGAAACCTCCAAGGTCGAAACACTGCGGCCTATCAAGATTGCAAATCCGCTGGTTCAGAGTTTTGTGCATCACACCTCTCGAGTCTTGCCAAGTGCTGCTATCCTCGAGTCCATATCCTCGACGGTACCGTAAAAGATTCCCTTTTACAATTAGCTATTTACGGTTGAGATTAACTCTCAGCCGGTTTGGGATTCGGGCTGACTGAGGGGGCCGTATTATTGGGCTTTGAGATTCGTGCCAAGTTAAAAAGAACGGTCCAGATCAAGTAAAGATTCCCTTTTACGGTACCGTCGGTGATATGAATTCCTACTACTAATGACATCTGTTGAGTTGCATATTGAAATTGGAGTGCCAAAGCGGGGATGAATTTAGAGTCCGGATCCCCTAAAGTAACCCAATTTTTGAGTTTTGACGTGTACGGTGCCTATTCGGTGGTAGCGCAGGGGGCCAGTATTATTTGTGGGGTCCAGATTCTTTAGAATTCGTGTTAGAGCACCTTGGACGGTTTGGATCAAAACTCAAAAATTGGGTTACTGCACTGGACTGAATTCATGAATTTAGGGGCTTATCTCTGGCCCCACCTGTCATCGACCATTAAACATTTGCACCTTCTTAATTAGTATAAGCCGAGACGCAGAGTCTAAATTCAAATTCGAAAATAGCTGGCTCGCAATCCAGCTAGAAACCGCGTGAACCGATCAGCCTGGCGAAACACCAGAACTGTTGCCAGTAGCCAGTAGGGCCCAGATAACGTGAATTTTCCATGGACCAGGTCTTCGCGACATGGACGTCCACTTTCCAAGTCTCCGGTCTACGGAGTTATCCTACTAATCACTAAACTAGCGGTCTTCGCCACTTTTGTCAAGTAAAAATCGGGTAGTGATATTAACACCACATTTTATTTTATTAACACAATATTTTTAAATATTTAAGTGGAATGAATAATTTTGTTCTCTCATAAATGTCACTGTAACTGTAGACATATTTTTTCTTTATATAATTATATATTATGATTATTTATTACTAATTGGTTTCCATGACAGTTCGTTCTTCTCTTCTTATTTTGTAAATCTTTTAAAAGAGAAAAAAAATCTAAAATTTCAACCATTAAGTGATAGGAGAATGAACCAATTTATTATCTTGTTCATTATTTTTTGCGATGAATTCAATAAATAATTTGGTATATGTATTGTTATTGATCAAGAACAACACAGCTATATTGCTTGAGATTTATTTAATTATTCTTCTAGTTATATACTTTTAAATCTATACGCGTATCTAAATAAAATTGAAAGAAACAAATTATAATTCAGTTTTGTTATTATATAAATAAAATAAATGAAGAATAAATGAAGAAGATATATGCTTGGACAGGATTGAAATTCAGTAATTCAATAATAGCGTTGATTGAAGAATAAGTTACTTTTATGGAGAAGAAGATATTAGAAGTTCAAGGATTACGAGATATGAAACTATGTTTAATGAATTTATTGTTTAATTGTTTTATTTTTGGTATAAGACCCTATCATATATATGATAAGTAATATACCTAATATTTTAATTTTCACAAAAGAAAAGTAAACAGAGAAGAAAATATAAGAGACATTAATACACGTAAAAGATCTATTTTGAAACGGAAATATTTAATGAAGGACAAATTTGTTTAAATAATTAAAATATTTAAATGTGTTGTGTCAATAAAAGAATCAGTGTTGTTAATATCATCTCCCGTAAAAATCTGATTCATTTTATTAAGTGTTTTGTTCAGTTTCTTAACATTCTTTTGACGGGTCTCTCTTGCATTTGCATAGCCAGCCTTGCCTTCGTGCCATCCTCTCTCTTTCTGTCGCCCTCTTTTTTCCTATCCGAACTGGTGGCAAGAAATTAACTAATTTAGAGATCCATTGTTTCAGCCGCCGAGGCATGGCTTTCAATGGAGTTTTCTCCATGGGGGCGCTTGCGCTTGTACTTGCATTTTTGATCGGTTTCGCTTCTAGTAGTTTCATCTCAGGTGCGTGATATGCTTGTTCATTGGAACTTTCTTTTAAATTTTTGATGGCTTTCAATGGAGTTTTCTTTTTAACTCTATGAGAACTTATGTCTTTCCTTCTTTTGCCGCGTTTCAGTAGATATTATTGTTTTTTTATATATTCAATTTTGCTTTTGTCAGATGAGGTGCTCAATTCTCACAGATCTACAGGAAGAAACTTGCTGCAGGCTAAGAAGAGTAATGATTTTTCTTTTGAATAAATCTAGTTTCCAATTCTAGATTTATTTCTTTCTATTGAAGAAAAAATGGTCACGTTTTAGTACTGTGCTCATAATTTTGTTCAATTTAGTCATAGTCAAAGTCAAAGTCAGTGTTGAACAATGATGTAATTGTAAATCCACAAAATTCTCGTGGAACTAGAAAAGGGTAAAAAGAATTGTGCTGGAATACAAGTCTGAAACCGATTCAATCATACAATAATCTTATTAAAATTAAGAAATTACGATTTGTGGTGTAAAATTGGCAATGCCCGTTTGTTCATTTACTATTTTGAGGATCATGGTAAAAAGAAGAAACTCAAACTGCTATTATGGTATGGGGTATGGAGTCTCCTGATTAGGGCTGATAACTCATTATTCTAGTCTAGAGACCATCATGAGTACCAACAAATACTATCATTTTTATTCCAGCAATTAGGTCAAAGTGCAGATGTATTTCTAATGTATTTACTGGGTTAATCCAGTCCCTCCTTTATTTAAAAAAGCTCAATAAAATCCTTGAGCCAACTAACCAGTTTAAGCATTTAACAGTATGACTGTGTGACATCACGTTAACACAGAACCATAGCTCAAACCCTCGATCCTACTGTCAGTCGGAACCAATAAATTTTAGTTAGCTAAACTTCAATACCAATGTTTGTTCCAGGTTGTCCAGTGAACTTCGAGTTCCAGAACTACACTATAATAACAAGCCAGTGCAAGGGGCCAAGTTACCCAGCCAAACAGTGCTGCGCTGCGCTGGTGGAGTTCGCGTGCCCATACGCCAGCGAGCTCAATGATGCATCAAATGAATGTGCCTCAACCATGTTCAGCTACATCAATATCTATGGCAAATACCCTCCAGGCACCTTTGCCAATGAGTGCAAGGGCGACAAGAACGGACTCCCCTGCCCCGATTCCAACTCCACCTCCCCCTCCCCCTCCCAGTCTGAGAAATCAGGCGCTATTGTTGCTAACAGTGGTGTGTCTCAGGTTTGGTTTGGGTTATTGGGTGTGGTTGGTTTTGCAGTTCTCTTCTTATGAGACTGTGCGGTCCACAACTTGTGATGTGCTGTCATTCTTTGTAATTTTACTGTAATTTGAGTTTTGCTTATTGAATTTGATACCAGCATGATGGTTGGAAGTAAATGAGTCATGGGATGTAGAAATTTTACAAGGGTAGTTCCGATATATTGGCCAAGAATAGGCTTTCCAGTTCCTGAGGAAGATAGCATTACATGCTTTATGATTTCTGAGGTATTTATCAACCTTTCTACTGTTACACTAATTTGGAATTGCTTGGGCATTTGTCTGAACAATACAAGGTGGGCGACTAATCTGAGCATGAGACGTTAATGAAAGTTATTGTGTGATTTGTGTGTATTTCACTTGGTATGGTTTTTCTAAGGATTGAGCTGTTTCATTTGATATAGGTTTGTGTTTACTTGATCACTTTATTTATATACTCGTAGATGCTGAAGACCTAGTAGATTCGTAAATTCTCTCAGATTTGGTGATTAATGGGAAATTCCTCATTTAGATTAAGTTCAACGAAACCAAGTTTTTACCGGTTCTTCTGAAAATATATCTCAGATAATTCTTCTCGGGACCAACCAAATTACATCACACTCAAAATATATATTAAAGTTTTTAGGCATTTTATAGTTCTAAATATACCTCAGATCATGTAGAACGGTTTCCGGTACAAATTTCATTTTATTTGAATCAAAATTGCATTTATTTGATTTTCAGAAATTATTTTCAGCTTTTTTTCAAAACTGAGCAGATTGTCATTTTGTAAATTCAATATCTTTCTGTAGGTTTATTGGATGAGGTTGAAACCAATTGGGAAAGATGCTCTACTAATATTCTATGAGCCACAGAAAATTCAAATTTTAACTCAAAACCGACAGAAGGTTATTACACTTTTAATAAGACACTTTGAACACGGGGTTTCAGCTTATTTGAAAAATTACAGATAACTAAAAAGATTTTTACTTTTTTATACATTGCTAAAGAAATGTGAAAAATTAGGACAATTTGTACTCTAAGTACCCTCAAACTACAGTAAAATCACCAAGTTCAAATTCAGAATAGATTGTAACTTATGATTTTTTTTTTTTTAAATGGATAAAAATGCCCCTTTTTTAAGCCAGGTGAAGCTTTAATCTGAATTTCTTGCATAAGCTATGCATATCATTGTGCAAGACTTCAATACCCAAACACAATCAGATCAAGATGCATTTGGGAGGTGCCCTGGTGAGACCTGGTTTTCGGTTACTTAGAAGTTAGAACTCAGAAATATGTTAACTGCCACTGCCGAAGCAATGCGAGGCATATATCTAGTTTTCAATTAATTTTGTTGGCTTCGACTGTTATTATGATCAAAGTACGTGTTATCAAATTTCTCTATAATTTATGTTATGAGAATTCAATTGTGCAATTACATATGCTGAAAAATAATTTTGTATACAAAAATTGATTTATATCACATAAAATATGTCGGGAGAATTGATTTGTGCATAAAAGAAATGATTTGTGTGGTGTAATTTACAACGGCTTATATATCAGGTTCATATTATAGGTCTTAAGGTTTATATTTAATTATTTATGATTGGTGCGTGAAAGCTGAATGGGATTGACGTAGGGTTGTAAACGGAGCGGATTCGGAGCGGACAATGCTAATATCAAATCCGTATCCGCCTTTCAATGAGCGGATACGGATACATATAGTAAACAGATATCAAAATTTAAAATCATATCCGCTTTAAACGGATACGGATATGGAGCGAATAATTTACGGATACGGATTCGAATACGAATATAGAACGAATAATTGTCGGATATTGAGTTATATGAACTTTAAGATCTAATTAATAATTAATAAAATTTAAATATGAAAATAAATGAATAATTGTAAGTTGATGGATATATTGATATTGGAAAGATGGGAGGTATAAGATATTCATTCCATTGATATAATATATAAACAAAATAAAGAAGTAGTAACAAAGATAGTGTGGTGTAGTGGTTTGTAGTTTGATTGCTTAGATTCTCACTCCACATGACATGGGTTCAAGTCTCCTTAAAGAATAATTTCTTTTAATTAGCGGATCCGAAAAAATTATTGGGTTTCGGATGATTCGGATATCCTCTCCGTTTAGGTATTACTATCTGTATCCATATCCAGATCTTATGTAGATAATTGATAATTATCCGTATTCGTATCCGTTTAAATCCGAATATAGATTATATGCGGATTCGGAGCGAATATTTTACAGCCCTAGATTGACGTATATTGTTTGTTTTAATCGGAAAAACTGATGTGCAAATCAATCATCACGTTAAATATGAGGAAGTAATTTACATATACATATATATATATATATATAGAGTAAGGCTACGGTGCTTTGCAAAGTAAACTCACTCCTTTACTTCGGGCTACTTTTTGGATTTTGAAAATCCAAACAACCGATCCGAACCGTTCAACATGTTCTAAATATTGAAATGTGCTTGGAGACCAAATTTTACATTTTTGGAATTTTTTTACTATTTATTAAGCCACTTTGAAAGTTTCTGATCCGGTGGTTCAAAAAATTTTACTGTTTTTACTGTTCACCGTTGGATCAGCGATTTTCAAAGTGGCTTAATAAATAGTGAAAAAATTCCAAAAAATGTAAAATTTGGTCCCCAAGCACATTTCAATATTTAGAACATGTTGAACGGTTCGGATCGGTTGTTTGAATTTTCAAAATCCAAAAAGTGGCCCGAAGTAAAGGGGTGGGTTTACTTTGCAAAGCACCATAGCCTTACTCTATATATATATATATATATATATATATATATATATATATATAGAGTATGGCTAATGTGTTTCCTCTAGAACTTCGGCATCGTGCTTTCCGGGGGCATATCTTAATGTTTGATGTTCAAACAACAAATTCAAACCGTTAGTGTTCAATCTATATTAAAATGTACTTGGAGACCAAATTTTACATTTTTGGAATTTTTTTACTATTTATTAAGCCACTTTGAAAATTTCAGATCCGGGTGAACAGTAAAAACAGTCTGGATCATATGATCTGGAATTTTCAAAGTGGCTTAATAAATAGTAAAAAAATTCCAAAAAATGTAAAATTTGGTCTCCAAGTACATTTTAATATAGATTGAACATCTAACGGTTTGAATTTGTTGTTTGAACATCAAACACTAAGATATGTCCCCGGAAGCACGAAGCCGAAGTTCTAGAGGAAGCACATTAGCCATACTCATATATATATATATGAGGAGGGAGGAGGGATCAAGTTACAACAAATTTGAGTTACAACAACCATTTTTTTCATTTTCAAAGTCGAAATCATCGATCCAAACCGTTCAACATGATTATCTAAATAAAATGTGCTTGCAGATCAAATTTCACATTTTTTTGAATTTTTTTACTATTTATTAAGATGGGTACAAAATTCAATGGTCTGAATATGACTATTTTTGGTAAAATACTTAATAAATAGTAAAAAAATTCAAAAAAATGTAAAATTTGATCTGCAAGCATATTTTATTGTGGAGATCATGTTGAATGGTTTGGATCGACGATTTGGACTTTGAAAATGAAAAAAATGGTTGTTGTAACTTTGTTGTAACTTGATCCCTCCTCATATATATATATATATATATATATAGAGTAAGGCTACTGTGCTTTGCTAATTAAACAGCCCCTTTTACTTCGCATTTGTGGCCATTGGATCTGCTTCAATAGTCGTGCAGATCATCATGATCTCATTTGATTTTTTCGGAACTGGACAGGTCCAGTTGGGTGCAAAATCAGATTTCCAAAACCCAGTCCGATCTCTTCTCCTCTCCTCTCCTCTCCTCTCCCAACGAAAACCCTAACCCCCTCTCCTCTCCAGCGCCTCTCCAGCGACCCTCTCTCTCTCGCGAAACCCTCTCCTCTCCAGCGACCCTCTCTCTCTCGCGAAACCCTCTCCTCTCCATCGACCCTCTCTCTCTCGCGAAACCTTCTGGAGACCAGTGACCCTTCTTAACTCTGGTACCAGTTGGTACCAAACCTTCTGGTACAAGAGTGAAGAAGATAAGTACATTTGGGAGGAAATTTAGGCCTTAGGTATGTCATTTGTCTTCACTTTTTTCAGTAAATTCTTTTACGTATGCACAATCTCTCTTCTTGTTTGGACCAAAATTTTAAGCACTTTATTTACACATTATGGATTATTTTATTAATGCAAGTCTATGTTTTTACTTCTTTGCAGAATTCATGTTTCAAGGTGGGCACATATCTAACTTTGAACAGTACTTTTCTGAACGACTTCCATGGATAAGTACATGACACAATGGATGCTGAATTTTTTATTTTTTTTATTCAGATGCTGAATTGTTAGAGCTAACTTTAGTGTAGAATAGGGTAGAAACTTGATAGGTCTTTTAGTGTACTTGAGCTAATATTTTTGTTTCAATTCTCTCTTGACTGGTAAATATCAAAATGAGGGATGGACCTCTAATACAATTCAGAAAAATATTGTTAACTTACTGATAAAAGAAGGGATGGACCTCTATCAATCAAAATACACAAAAGACCTATCAAGTTTCTACACTATTCTACACTAAAGTTAGCTCTAACAATTCAGCATCTGAATCAAAAAAAAAAAAAATTCAGCATCCATTGTGTCATGTACTTATCCATGGAAGTCGTTCAGAAAAGTACTGTTCAAAGTTAGATCTGTGCCCTCCTTGAAACATGAATTCTGCAAAGAAGTAAAAACATAGACTTACTTGCATTAATAAAATAATC
This sequence comes from Carex parvula, assembly GCA_025461045.1. Classification (NCBI taxonomy): domain Eukaryota; kingdom Viridiplantae; phylum Streptophyta; class Magnoliopsida; order Poales; family Cyperaceae; genus Carex; species Carex parvula. The sequence continues at coordinate 689,809 of JAJGRW010000259.1, forward strand.
CATAATGTGTAAATAAAGTGCTTAAATTTTGGTCCAAACAAGAAGAGAGATTGTGCATACGTAAAAGAATTTACCGAAAATAGTGAAGATAAATGACATACCTAAGGCCTAAATTTCCTCCCAAATGTACTTATCTTCTTAATTCTTGTACCATAAGGTTTGGTACCAACTGGTACAAGAGTTAAGAAGGGTCGCTGGTCTCCAGAAGGTTTCGCGAGAGAGAGAGGGTCGCTGGAGAGGAGAGGGTTTCGCGAGAGAGAGAGGGTCGCTGGAGAGGAGAGGGGGGGTTAGGGTTTTCGCTGGGACAGGAGAGGAGAGGAGAGGAGAAGAGATCGGACTGGGTTTTGGAAATCTGAATTTGCTCCCAACTGGACCTGTCCAGTTCCGAAAAAGTCAAATGAGATCATGATGATCTGCACGACTATTGAAGCAGATCTAATGGCCACAAATGCGAAGTAAAAGGGGCTGTTAATTTGCAAAGCACCGAAGCCTTACTCCATATATATATATATATACATATTGTGACACTTAACTTGATGTATTACTAGTCCGGCTAATGTTATAACATTATAATTTCAGCTTAAGTTATAACGAGTTAGTTTTTGCAATTTCAAAGTCCAAAAATTAATCCGAACCGCTCAACATGATCTCCATATTAAAATGGACTTAAAGACCAAATCATTGTTTTATATAGGTACAAAAACAATGATTTGGCTCTAAGCCCATTTTAGTATGGAGATCATGTTGAGCAGTTCAGATCGACTGCTTGGACATTGAAATCGCAAAAACTGACTCATTATAACTTAGGCTAAAATTATAATGTTATGACTTTAGCCTGATTCGATGTGTTACATTAAATATGAAAGATATGATATTTTTTCTCAATTTATATAATTTTTTTAAAACCTGTATATAATTGAAGGTAAAAAATAGAGAAAAAAAAAGTAACAAATTTAAATGAGTTAAAACTACATAAAAGATAAAGAAGCAGATTTAGGGGTGAAAACGGAGAGAATACGGAGCAGACAGTGGTAAAATTATATCCATTTTTATTTTTTATTTTTCAGATATGGATACAAATCAGATATTAACCGGATATAGATACGGATACGGATTGGATTGGATACTCATTAAAATAATATAAAAAATACCAAAGTTCATAATATTTATCTAATTTTAATGGTGAATAACAATATTTTTTTAGAATATATATTAAAATATTTGATATATATCTACTATGAATACAGATAATTAAAATAAAAAACCATATCAATACGGATATCCGAAATATCAGATATCCACATCTAATTTTCTAATTCAGATCGAATACGAATAAGATATTATCCATACCGTTTTCACCCCTAAGCAGATTTCTATCTACTTTATAAAGTTACATATATGTTGTTATCGCCCCGTGCAGTTAATACCGACTAACCCTTTAATCTCACAAAAAAAATAATTTATATACTTAAATTATAATTCACAGTTTAATTAAATGAAAGGAAAAAAAAAAAGTAATAGCTGGGCCAACAATAACTCTAAATTTACGGCCCAATCGAAAATTATTCTCTCTCAGCAGCCCGAGCCTACGTATTGACCATCGGAATTCGGAGCCCCTCCGCAACCCGGCGGACAGACCCATCTTCTTTCTCCCAATTCAACAGCAAAAGCTACCCCCAATTTCTCTTGCGATCAACAATCGCACCCAACTCTGAAGAATCGGTAGCAAAATCAAATCTGACTCATCAGTCGCGAAGAATTAGACGGAAGCATCCGCGCATCGACGGTGAGTCTCTTCCGATTCCCATTGAAGTATCCTTCCGCTTCCGCCAAAAACGCGGCCAGTCGGTTTGAAATTCTCTCGACAGTCGGATCGTGGGCTGCCGATTGATTTTCCAACCTTGGTAGCAATTGTCGAACTATGGCTTGATATGGTAGAGGGTCTTAATTTTAAGTAAGGTACTTCACAAACAATAAGAGGAGGGGTTGGGGTGGGGGGGGTGGGGGCTGAGTAGTGGTATGATTAGCTTGTGTAATCATTGCTCAGGCCCTTAGCTTATTTACTATGTTAATGCATAATATAATTTTAATGTTGATTTCTTCATTTTTTTTTCTTTTCAAATGGACATATAGGTCTAGCAACCATGTCTCAGCTAGGGCATGATGAACTTGAAGAAATGGCTGATGAATATGACTTGTCTGATATGGATAATGATATGGATGATGAATACAACGGGGCCCGTGTCATCGGTTCTGATTCAGATGACGAAGAGCAATCTGTAATTTGCCTCTACCTAATTTCTTATTTCTAGTACTAGTTTTCTTTTTTCCTTCTGTTTTGTTTGGCTGTCTCAGTTTACTACGAACAGGGTTAGGCAAACTGAATTTGTTAGCTCTGTGAAATATAGACTTATCTGAATGCAAAAATGGTCATGAATTGCATACGAAACTGAAAATAATCAATCCAATCTCATTTTTTCGGCATTACTGAGTAAGTAAAATTTATTGTTACATAAACAATAATGCATATGTGATTTCATTTGAGATCACTCTATTATCACCACCTGTTTCAAATTGGGCACCCAACTATTTGTCCTGCATTGTCCAAATTTGCTCTGTTAATTTGAAATTTAAAATTTGCTGTAGTCAAATTAATTTGTCAAATCATTCAATTAAATATATGTCAGGGTAAAAGTTTTCTTGTGGGAACAGTGAAGACTTTACAGTGTTTGGTGAATTTTTTTAAAAACTTAGTAAGGTCTAAGTATTAGAACACATTTTCCAAAAACAAAAAATTGTTTGGATGGAGTAGTGTAGTTGACTGAATTTTATTAGCTGGCACATTTGTTTGTCCTCTGCAAAGTTTTAGATGATACATAGTGGCCAGTTTGACAGAATAAAAAAGTTGAGATCCTATAATTTTCCTTTTTTTCCTCGCTTTCTCTCTCTCTCTACCTCTGTGCAAGGGGTTTGTTCTGTTTTTTTTTGTGTGTGTGTGTGTGTGTGTGTGGACAATTTACCCCCTTGTGACATAATAAATTAGTGACAGAAAAATAGATATGATGAAGAAGAAAATTCTCTAAAAACTTATATATTTTTCTGAGCCATATACATCTGTTTATATACACAATTGTAACATAGCTTTTCTAAATAAGGAACAATATTTACAAAGATAATTTAATTGAATTAATTTCCAAAGTAGAGGAGAGAGGAGACGCCCTAAATAGAAAGAAATCCTTAGAGGATTGATAGGATTCTTGACAGATTTTGGTAGGATTATTAACAGATATTGATAGGATTCTTAACAATTAGAACTACATATAATACTGGAAAATAAATGGACTACAGAAATAAAATGAATTAAGAACATTAGGTTGGCAACATTATACCTGCAGTATTATACGTAGTTCTAATTTATTATGTCACAAGGGGGTAAATTGTCCCCCACCCACCACCCACACACACACACACTCACACAAATGAAGGACGTAGGGCTTTAGGAGTACTGTTATAGGCTTTAGGTCATAGGTCTGGTGATTCAGGGTCAAGGACGTAGGGCTTAGGACCTCGGTCCCTACGATCTATAGTGTAGGCATAATATAGTTGGTATTATTATTAGTATTATACTATTATTACTATTATTATTGGTACCATTATTACTATTTAGTATTACTACTATTGTTGTTATATTATTATTATATTACTATCTACCTTGATTTTGTCACGCCGGTTGGGTTTTATTATTATATTACTAAAGGCTTGGTCGTTGTTTTGTCCATTTATTTTGTAATTATAAAACACACAAAACTGAAAATGTTACTAATTATATTCAACCTAAAACCTAATTTGTAATAAGTCCGAAGCTTTTTTGATATAAATTTTTATATTTAATTCAAAACTGAATTGAATGATTGAATGAACCAAATTAATTTTCTCTTCCTTGCATGCACAACAAGGTGACGGACACAACAGCAGCAGAGGCACGGAAAGGGAAGGATATACAGGGTATTCCCTGGGAAAGGCTAAGTATTACCCGAGAAAAGTACCGCCTAACCAGATTGTCGCAATACAAGAATTATGAGAATGTACCCAATTCTGGAGAAGAATCTCAAAAGGTATTGACTACTATTTTACACCCAGAGGTAGGAATGACCCAATTGTACAGACACATTGGTCTACTAGTGTCCACTGTACTGGTTGAGATGCACAGTTCGCTATACTCCTGTTACGGGGATATGTTGGTGCAGGGTTCTTGGATAATTTTTTCCCTTTGTTTTTTGTTGTTGTTGATAACATAGTTTTCTACAATATAAGTGTCAAAGAAAATTAAACTCTTTATGGCATAAATTTGATGTCAGATTCTAAATCATTCTTCTTTAATGTTTCTTCCTGTCAAGGGCACCGTAAGGATGATTTACTTTTGGGACAGCCATTTATAATTTTATATGCATACAATAATTTAGCCCAAAGCAAAGAGAAAGCAGGCTCAAATATAAATTAGGTTATTTTGGGCATGTCTGGAAATTCTATGGTTTGCTATTCAGTGATCTGTTTCGTTGGTGATCAGCGCCTTATTTTCAGTTTGGTTGAGGTTGTATGTAGGATTTGTGATTAGAACAAGTTTTGACAAATTAACACTTAAATACTGTCTGGTATTGGGGCATTTGATGTTACATACTGGTTTTGTCTGATGTCTGTTTGTACCGGTGCAATGATTAGTAAATAGAATATTTGGTGATTTTGTTCAATTTGTGCTTGTTTTCACTTATTAGCTTGATAAGGTCAAGATATGATTTTTTGGATTCAATTTAATGTTTGTTTGATACTCCTCTGCTTACAAGTTCTTTGGTGTTATAAAACAGGAAAGCATAATCACAGAGAAAGGAGAAAATTATTATGATTTCCATCATAACACCAGATCTGTGATATCCACCATTCTTCATTTCCAGGTAATTGACTAAATTCTTAAGAATTGTTATTACCATTTCTGTTCATTTTATATGCTGGTTAGAGATTTGAGCACCTAATATCCATTGTACTCGGTTAGTTACGGAACTGCATTCTCAGGGACTTTCCATCCGAGAAGAGAATTCACATGCAGTTAGATACTGTTGTGTGTTCTTATAGGGTTCCTATGGATGCACAATGGTGATAATTATTTTGTGAAAAAGATAATGTTGACAAAAAAAAAAAATACTGTGTTGCAACTCAATTTTTTTTAACTATGTAAGATGCTTGGAAAAGCACAAAATTTGACAAGTAATAAAAACTGATTTAGCTCTTTTTTGTTAAACAAATGTTTAGTATCTTTTGCTAGGCTAAGAGGTTGCATTTAAGAAACGGTTGGGTTAAATTAAGTTTAAATAAGTAAATCATCATTTTAGACATGATATGGTACACATATCATGCATGTAGAAAATTATAAGATATGGTAGTGTTTTACAATTCATGATTTGAACATTTTACGGTTGGAATTCAATGAATCTTGATTAATTTTTAGACTATACACAAATTGTATGAAACTTTGATAGGTAAGCTATCTTTATGTTCAACGACACACTTTTAAACTTATATTTTGGTTACTTATAAAAAGTTTCCATTGTCATATTTCACAAAATGGACATATGGAAATAAGTGATATATTAATTTAGTTATTTCAATGCATTTAGTGGGATTGGAATGTACATTACTTCTGGCTGTTAGAGTGTGGGGGTAGTGTGGAGTATTACACTCCTGTCATTTTCAAATCATCGGCTAAGCTAATGAGGTCAATGCATTGATATACAATCAGATCACCCTGAAAATAATTTTTACACGGAATACTGCTGTGAAACAAGCACTTAAATGACATCTATAAGGAGTTCAAGTGATTGATTAATAAATAATAGTACATGAGGGGACTCCACTACAAGAACAGTACTTCAAAAATTGTAAACTAAACTGCTCTTTATGCAGTTGAGAAATTTGGTGTGGGCAACATCAAAACACGATGTATATTTCATGTCACATTATTCAGTGCTTCATTGGTCAGCTTTAACCAACGAGAAGGAAGTGCTCATTGACGTGCAAGGTCATATCGCCCCGACTGAGGTAATTGAAATTATGTGCAAAATATTTCATGTCTTTGCCGAACTTCGTGATGGTCATTCTTTTTTCTTACTATTTTTTTTTTGTTGCTCTTTATTACAGAAACATCCAGGAAGTCTATTGGAAGGGTTTTACCAGACTCAAGTTAGTACATTAGCTGTAAAAGATAACTTGCTTGTTGCCGGTGGATTTCAAGGAGAGATAATTTGCAAAGTAATCCTTCATATCTCTGTGTTCCTATTTCTTTTACGAAGCACAAGTATAACTTTCCTTGTGATACCATTAGTTACACCGTCTTGCAACTATGAGTTTTAGAATTCAGAAACTGACATGTGAACCAATATGTGTGAATCTCTCTCAGTTTTTAGATAGGGAAGGAGTAAGCTACTGTTGCAGGACAACATTTGATGAGAATGCAATCACTAATGCCATCGAGATCTACAATGGTCCTAGGTACCTTTCTTTCTTTATAATTTGTGGTGTTTTGGTAATCTTGGTCTTTGGCCATTGGAGTCATTTCACCTCAAGCACTTTCTCTTCTTCTGATTTTTAGCGGTGCTGTTCATTTCATGGCCTCAAACAATGACAGTGGAATCAGGGTTTTTGACATGGAGCGATTTCTGCTTTGCAGAACTTTTCGATTCGATTGGCCTGTTAATGTAAGCTTTTCTATCCTCTTTCCCCCACCTCTCCACATGACACATGCACGCACATAAACAGAATAACATTGTTTATGAGGCAATTGCTCCACCAAAAGTGGATTTTGCTATACTTCTTTTATTTTTATTATTTATTTTTGCGAATGCAGCATACAGCACTTAGCCCAGATGGAAAACTTTTAGTTGTAGTTGGTGACAACCCTGAGGCTCTCCTACTCGATTCCACCTCTGGAAAGGTAAAATGTTTCTAATGTTTATCTGCTGCTGCTTCTACTAGTATACATGCATGTTATACCTAACAGATGTTTTCTACAGACAATTCACGAATTAAAGGGCCATGTGGATTTCTCCTTTGCATCAGCATGGAACCCGGATGGTTTCACATTTGCTACAGGTAACCAGGACAGGACTTGCCGGGTATGGGATACCCGAAACCTATCCAAACCTGTTACTGTCTTGCGGGGTAACCTCGGTGCAATTCGCTCTGTCAGATTCTCATCAGATGGCAGGTATATGGCCATGGCTGAGCCTGCTGATTTTGTTCACATTTTGATGTGTCAAGTGGGTATAACAAGAGACAGGAGGTGGATTTCTTCGGTGAGATTTCAGGGATATCTTTCAGCCCGGATACAGAGTCATTGTTTATTGGTGTTTGGGACCGTACATATGGTAGTTTGTTACAGTATAACCGAAGAAGAAGCTACTCATACCTTGACTTGCTAATCTGAGAGGGTATTGTTTGTTTGAGAAGATTAGAGTTTATGAAAGGGGTGCTTGGAAAAATGCTGGAGAGTGGAAAGTATATAAAAAGAATGTACAGAATATGTAGAGATTTGCACGAAGGGACATTGATGGGGGTTAAAATCGTATAAGCATAAGATAGGTTGTCATAGAAGCTAAGAGTGCATAACTTGCATTTAGAGTTTGGTTCTGATTTGTTTTCTTGTGATGTAATTCTTTGAGCTTATGTACTCTCATATCATTTATTGACATTTCACACACCTGTTGTGTGTCCTTGTATCACAATGGTTATTAATTCTTTTCTTGAACATTTACTTGTGCCCTAAATGTTCAAGTCTAGCTAATGATTTCCATACCTGACTGGTAAACGGTTAGCTCTCCTTAATTACAGTAACATATGATGCGTGCTATCTTTTTTCTGGCAAATACTGTAGTTAATGGTGCTATGCCATTTATAAACGGAGTGCTGAAGTTGTAGATTTTGGTTAT